>CM061130.1:65942881-66242760 GCA_030789695.1 Scilla litardierei
GGGAAATCAATTTTCTGTGCTTGTTGTCGTGTCACTTGTTTGCTGTGTGTTTGTTTTGTGTGTCTGTGTGTATGTCTTTCGTATAGTTGGTTTCGATATTTATTTATTTTCTTTATTTTTCTATATCTCTTTTTGGGTGTTTTTCTATGTTTGTCTCGTTTATTTGTCGGTGCACACTTCCCTCCCATCTTTCGTTGCCCTCTCGCATTTACTCCTATTGCATTGAGGGCAATGCAACGTTCAGCTTGGGGAAGTCTCACCATGTGCATCAGTCGTGTCTTTTTCACCTTTTTGAGTCGCTTTCGTCGTGCATTTCTTTTTCTTTCCATCCTTTTATTCTCCCTCTCCTAGAGATGACCCTACATGATGAAGCTGCCATGGAACCACACTCACACTTAGCTTAGCTACGTTAATCATTCTCACTAACCCTAGGAAGCCGAGTTCTATTGTATTTTATGCTCCGTGGGTTCACTTTGCTTTTGTGTGAGTTGTGTATCGTAACTAGCTAGTTGTTGTGCTTCTACGTTGTGATTTTGTTTTATATGCATGTTCTTGGATGACCCCTAGACTATCATGCTTCAATTTCGAATATGCGGTATTTTGCCTCCACTGTCTGCTTCTTTATGCATGAAATATCTATATATTTACGCTTCAATTCGCATGTGTCAGGATTATGCCAATAGGACAAGGATAACCCATTTTGCTTATGCTCTGATCCGCGAAAATTTTTCCTTTTGTCCAAGCGTTTAGAATTCGAATTCTTTTTTGTTTTACTTGGTGCAAATCCCATCGTCGTGTACTGTTCTTCCACTTGGGAGAGTACACAATTTTGCCAAAATCCAAAAATCCAAAAAAAAGAAAAAAGAAAAAAAAGAGAGAAAGAAAGAATATGTATAGCCAAAATCCAAAAAATATACAAATATCCAAGACCCAAAAAAATTCCTGTTGTGAATATTTCTCCTACTGCCGTGAATAAAGGGAAGGCGAGAATTTGCACCAAGTGCTCTCCTCCACACCTACCCAACCCCCTTCATTTTCGAACACACTTGGCATAAGAGCTTTCTAGTGATCATCTAGGCAATCGTGCGGTGATTTCCTAGTTTCTAGCAGTAGAGTCCCTGACATATGATATGTTTCTATTCTTACTTTGCTCTCATGTATACTTGAACTATTATTCACCGCTAACTCGAACTGATTCGATATTTGGGTCATTCCATGGGTATGCATATATGGAGCTTGATTGCACAATTTATATAGTTACACCGTCTACTAGCTCACGACCTCACTCACTTGCGCTTCACCGCGTGGACCTACGACACTAGAAGGGACTCATATTCCTGGGTTAGTGCTATGCCTATCGCATGCTTGCTTAGTGTGGTGTGTTGGTTTTCGTTGTCTCTGACAGGTAATCTAGGATTTTCTTTTCTTTTTTTGTTTCTTCCTTTCTATTTTTCCCTCCGAGCTATTCTATTCTCACTCGTCTTCCTCAAGGACGAGGAAGGGTTCAGCTTGGGGGATTTTGACGTGCATTTATATTTTATATATACACGCATGTCTTCTTCGTAATTTTCCGTCGTTTTTCATTCTTTTGAATCCATTCCCTTGTGTTTTTAGTTTCTTTTCATTTTCGTAGTGTTTTTGTGCTTTTGCAGGAATTACAGACGCAGGGGACATACAAAGCTAATAGCATGAGTCCCCAGTGCAATGGGAGGTGTCACACGAGACCCTGAGCGCTAATCATCAGGATATATCGTGAATCAGCTCTCAACCGATCGGGTGGACAGTCCCACCCGATCGGTTCGTGCGGCCGTGTCAGACCCGAAGAAGAAGCAACTCCACCCGATCGGTTCAGTGATCGGATGGATGGAACACAGTTCTCTATTTTTGGGTGCCAAAGTTCACCCAATCGGTTGACTTGTCAACCGATCAGGTCACCTATAGCAGCTGCTTTCCTAAGCTCGAGAATTCAAGGACTCACCCGATCAGTTCAACGATCGGGTGAGGTTTATCAGAGTCAAAGAACAAGTCCAACGATCGTCTCACCCAATCAGTCGGAGTTTCAACCGATTGGGTGAGCGTCTACTTTTGTCTTTTAGTGGGAATATTTCCTGGCATCTTGCCAAAATGTATAAATTGGGCTAGGTTTCTGATGTGGTGCCACGCTGGCGGTGAGCCGCGCGGCACGGGGGTTTAGATATTTGTAACCGCAAGAGCACGGTGTTGTAGTGTGGCTTGGGGGTCGAACACAGGGAGGCTAGGATGTGCTTGTGTCAAGGAGGACCAAAATCACCCCGTGGGCGAGCTAGCCCGAATCGGTTGATGGTTGTCATGGAAAGGAATGCAAGGTATGAACCATAAGAAAATAAACCCAGGACTTTGGTTTCCACTCCAACGAGCGACTCTCGCCGATACGGCCTACGGGTAGGATAGCGATCGGAATTAGGGTCTAATGGTGAGACGCTGCCTCTGAAAGTGGTACCGGCATCCCATGGGCCAGATATTCCGGTCGGTGCCCAGGATGATACACCGGACTTCCCGGATTCGATCAGTGGGCACTCCCGTGTCCATTAACACTGATCTATTCCGGGAGCACTAAGCTCGCAACGTTAACTTCCAACGTCTCATCCTGCCGCTCCCGCGCGCTAGGATTCGGCGTCTACGCTAAGGGCGTGAGCTATGGCTAGGGAGTCAACCGCCAAGTTTATTCCCCCTTGGCCCAACGGTCAAAGGCGGTCTTTTTCCCACCGATGACAATGAAACACCCCGCGTAACCGTAAGAATCCTAATCCCTATCGATTTCCTAACCATATGGATGCATCGGGAAGAGCCCCCGAAGGGGCTTCCGCCAAAATCCCAGATTTGGGAACTACTCACAAAAATTCATTAAAAAGCGATCTAAATGAAAATGAACCGTTGGAATCATAATCAGACGATTGGAATGCGGAAGTAATAGAGCAATAAAGATAATACTAAAGTTTAAGAAAGATCCAAAAACTTACAATAGAAAAGTAATTGCAGCCGTCACAATAGGAGAAAACAGTAAAAACTAGTAGCTCCCCGTTTCTGGAACCCTAGGGGTTCTATTTATAGACTCTCGTATCACCCGATCGGTTGACAAGTCAACCGATCGGGTGATCTGTTACAGATAATAACAGAAAACGGCGAACTTTCACCCGGTCATATGAACCGGTTGGTTGAGTTCTTGGAGTGACCTGTAGGATCTTGGCGCCATCGGGTGAAGTGATCGGTTGGGTGCCCGTGTCTTCGGCTCTTCAACATCAGCTACAGATGAACCGATCGGGTGAGAGTCACCCGATCGGTTGGAATTTGGCTCGAGAAGACAGAGAGTTGGCCCCAGTTGAACCGGCCTGTGAACCGGTCGGGTGACTTCCACTTGAGCTCTGGCTGAGACCGGGTGGTGCACGCGTGCATCACCCGATCGGTTGGAGATGACCAACCAACCGGGTGAGGGGCTGAAAGATGTATTCTTCGTCGTTTGACCCCCTGGATCGCGCGTGACTCCTCCCTTTGCTCCGGGGACACATGATATCATCGTTAAACGTCCCCTACGCGGGCAATCTCCTGCAAACATGGAGAAACAAACAAAAGTGAAAGAAAACGAGAAAATACGAGAAAACGAATAAAAGACGGCGGAAAATACGGAGAAACACAAAAGAAAACGTGCGTGAATATATGAAATATAAACGCACGTCAAAATCCCCCAAGCTGAACTCTTCCTCGTCCTCGAGGAAGACGAGTGAGAGTAGGAGCTCGGAGGGGAAAAAAGAGAGAAAGAGAGAAAAAGAAAACTCTATATCCTAGATCGTCCGTCAGAGCCAACAAAATCGAAAACGACACACCAAGCAAGCAAACGTCAAATCACATCACTAAACCTAGGAAAACGAGTCCCAATAAGTGTCGTGGGCCCACGCGGTGAAGCGCGTGTGAGTGCGGTCGTGTGCTAGAAAATGGTGTCGCTTTCTACAATGTGCTATGAGCTCATATACGCAAATCCAGGAAATGACCCAAATACCGATTCGAATTTGAAAATGCGGTGAATATTAGTTCGAGCATGCATGAGAAGAGTATAAGAAGTGAAACGTATCATGGGTCGGGGACTCCACAACTAGGGTTAAGGAAATCACGCCACTATAGCCTAAATACTAGCTAAAAAGTTCCTAAGCCAAGTGTTTTCGAACACGATGGGGGTTGAGATGATGTGGAGTAGAACACTCGGTGCAAATTATCGCCTTCCCTTTATTCTCGGTAGGTAGGAAAAATATTCACACTAGAAATTTTTTTTGGTTTTGGGTATTTGTATTTTTTTTTGGCTTTTTGGCTATACAAAATTTTTCTTTTCTTTTCTTTTTGGGTTTTTCTTTTCTTTTCCCATTTTTTTTTTTAATTTTGGGTTTTTGGCTATACACATGTGTACTCTCCCAAGTGGGAGAACGGTACACGACGAGGGGATTTGCACCAAGTAAAACAAAAAAGAAGTCGAAATCTAAACACTTGGGCAAAGGAAACTATTCTCGCTAAATAGAGCATAGGCTAAATGGGTTATCCTAGTCCTTAATTGTGGAATCCCGACGCATGCGAATTAAAATATATGATATAAATATAGCATGCATATAGTAGAAGCAAATACCGCATATTCAAATCGAAGCATGATAATCTAGGGGTCATTCCTGGACAGGTATATAAAATAAAATCACAAAGTAGAAGCACACCAAACAGATAGGCACGACGCATGACTCACAAAAAAGCTAAGTTGACCCACGATGCGTGAAATGCGAGAGAACTCGAAATCCTAGGGTTAGCGAATGTGATTATCGATGCCATGCTAGGTGTGTGTGATTTTGTGGCGATTCATCATAGGGTTCATCTCTAGGAGAAAGAGATAAAAAGAAGAGAAGAGAAAAAAGAAAAATAACAAACACGATGAAAACGACACAAAAACGAAAAAGAAGGACTCAAATGACGCACACAGTGCGACTCCCCTAAGCTGAAGTTTGCATTGCCCTCAATGCAATATGAGTGAGTACGGGAGGGCAATGAAGATGGGGGGGAATACGCACCGACACAAAAAGAAATGAAAACGAGGAAAACACAGAGATGAAACTGAAAATAAAGAAAGATCAAAATCAAAATCAAACGACACAAAAATAGAAATAAAACCACATGACACGACACTCAAAAGGGGAAAACAAGCACACACACAAAAATGAGAAAAACAACAAAACACGACAGCACACCAAAATAGACGTCCCCCAAGCTATACCTGACAGTGCTAGCAAATAAAATGTGATCGTGAAATGCAGAGATATGCAAGGGGGAGTCAAAAACAAACAAGGTGAAATCGATGCGACACGCGAATGGTCCCCCCCTCCGACAGAGACAAAGCAGGGCCCCAAAAAGACAGATGGGCACAAATACGGGGGGGGCAAAAGCGGGAAAGAAAAATCAAGCGGGGGCACCACCCTCTGGGGGTGGTGACGTGGGCCTGCGCTGGGGACCAGGAGTCGTGGGGGGTGGAATGTGGAGCTCGGAGACGTCGGGTGGGTCTTCACGGATGTGGCGAATGAAGCTTTGAAGAAAGGGGAGGTCTCGGTCGACGGACTCCTCGGTTATCTGACCACCCTGTCCAGCTAGGAGGCTCATGGCCGCGAATCGGTCGGCTTGGTCGTCGGTTTGGAATTGCATCCCATATTCGGGATCGTCAACGTGAGGTGGGGAAGTGGTGCGTGGTGTGGCAGATGGGTTGGAGGTGGTGGGTTGAGCGGGGGGTTGTGCGCGACGAGTACGACGGGTGGGCCTAGGGTTCGAAGAGCTGGCGTCGGTGGGCTTAACACGTCGGGGAGGCATTGTGCGAGTGTCGTGTGTGTGCGTGAGTATGTAAAAATACAATGAATAAACACAAACACGACCAACGAGCAAATGGAGTATTTTAGGGCAAAATTAAAATTGAGTTAAGGAGCGAGTTTACCCTAATGGGATAAAGATCGTTGCTCGTAGACGCCCCTATGCTACTCGATAGGAGCACGCCGTGAAGCCGCGGCGATTTCTTCAGCAATTTTCGAAATTAGGGAAAATGGGTGAAAGTTAGGGTTTTGGGTGCGGGTGAAATCGAGGAGAATGGAGAGAAATCGATGGTGGGATGGATAGGGAAATGGGGGAGGTCGATTTGGGTTGATTTCGGGGAAGATCGGGGTCTGGCGCAAGAGGAGGAGGAGAAAAGTCGGGTTTGGATTAGAAACTGGCGAGGGCGGAACGAACGGGTGGTCGGGGGTATTTATAGGGTTTTAAGTCGAATCGATCGGGTGACTTGTCACCCGATCGGTTGACGGTTAGGTCAAAAATTCTTGCCGAAGAAGTGCTACAGGCGAACCGGTCGGTTGACTTGTCAACCGATCGGTTGGCCGCTCCACTCATTTTCCCGAGAATTGAGGGCTGCTCATCCGGTCGCCTCAACCGATCACGCTCGAACTTAACCGATCGGTTGATATTCCCTAAAAATTTCCCGAGAATTCTCCCCAGATCACCCGGTCTGTCACCCGGTCTCTCCATTCTTCAACCGATCGGTTCATTTGGGGACAGATTTCGGCTTGTATCTGATACATCCCAACCGATCGGGTGAGTTATCAACCGATCGGTTGGGGCTTTGTTTCCTGCAAAAATCAACAGATTGTCTAAGTCCCTGAACGGATGTTCTCGCGGCTGATTTTATTTATAAAAATAGATAAAATAAAGTCAAAAATAACACTAAAAAGTGGGGCAAAAGTTTAGAGCATGGGTTTCCTCCCATGAAGCGCACTTGTTTAACGTCGTTGGCTCGACGCCCGCAAGTGATGTTCACGGTGGTTGATACGGGTGATGCCCTAAGTTTGGCATCTCTTCTTCATCGGAGCTTAAGGCCTTTGGAGCAGTCAGCGGCTGGAGAAAGATTTGCTCGGCTACCCTTTCCTTGATCTTGGGATCCGGGGGCTTCTCTTTCATATTGGCGCTTACCGCCATCAACTTTAGGATCCGGACCTCGTCTTTGGAGAGGCCCATGGGTTCTTTCCCCGTTCTCCTCGCAGGAGGAGCCTTGGGGAACCCAGGAGGGGTCGTTCTTGCTGCGTTCGCTCTCCCAGCAGCATCATTGTTCTTAGGGCCGTCTCGGTCTTCTGAATCCTCCAAGTCATCGGGGGGGGTTCTAAAGAGAATCTCCCAGGAGCTCTCTTCTGTAGCTTTTTCTTCTTCCACCGCCAGCAAATTACGCCTAGGGTCATCTGGGGGATCGGGGTACTTCATGGACAACCCCAGATCAAATTCAACCTTTTCTCCGCTGACGTTTAGCGAAAGTTTTCCGTTCTTTACATCAATCAAGACGCCAGTAGTGGCCATGAAATGCCGTCCCAGGATGATGGGGGTGTGTGCGTCCTCAGGCATGTCCATGACTACGAAGTCCACTGGCACATGCACCCCTTTTACATTGACGGGGAGGTCATCCACAATCCCTACCAGATATTTGACCGACTGGTCAGCAAGTTGTAGGGTCATACCGGTGGGCTCCAGATCACCCATTCCTATCCTCTTATACATCGATAAGGGCATCAAACTGACACTCGCTCCGAGATCGACGAGTGCACGATGAATCTTTACTGCCCTGATCGTGCAAGGGATTGAGAAGCTCCCCGGGTCTTTAAGTTTCGACGGATTTGCCCTCTGGATGAGAGCGCTACACTCCGCCGTCAACACTACTTTCTCCTTTCTAGACCCTCTCGTCAACACTACTTTCGGGGTCCCTTCCTCGTTCTTCTTCTTCTCTTCTTCAGAGACTCCCTCCGGAGTCGTAGGATTTGATGACGAAGCACCGTCGTCATTTGATTTTCAATCGGTCGCTCGACGACCAATGGTGCTTTCGGTCTGTTAGGGGGCACTCTAGTAGGAATTTGTGTCCCGCTTCTCAGAACGATAGCGGACACATTTACGTGCTCGTGCACGAGTGCTGACGTTTGGGTTGCTCCCCTCGGGTTCACCTCCGGTTGTGGCGGCAATTGGTTTTGTGACCTTGAAAGGTTCGCCACTTGTAACCCCAGCTGGGTTACTTGGTCCGTGAGGGCCCGCTGACCCATTTCCAGCTTTTGATTGATCTTCTCCTGGTTGGTTATATATTGAGTCATGAGAGACTCAACCGGAGAGACGGCCCTCTGTTGGCCATACTGCTGCTGCTGCTGGATTGGTTGCTGATTCTTGGGGGCGTAAAATTGTTGCTGAGGTTGCTGCTGATATTGTTGCTGCTGATATTGTTGCTGCTGAATCTGACTCTGCTGTGGCCTAGCCGGCTGATATGTTTGTTGCTGCGGCTGCTGAGGTGGCGAGGGCTGAAATGGTGCCCGGTAACCAAAGTTAGGGTGGTTCCGGTTGTTTGGAGAGTAGGCCGGGTTGGAATTGGTTCTTGGCGGATACGGCGCATTTCCCGTGGGGTTGTAAAATAGTGCGCTCGCCTGATCCAACGGTGGTGAGACGTCACCACCGTCGAATTCCCCAAAGAATTCGGATTCTACCGATGAAATCTACTGTGTACCGGCCCCCACCGGCTCCACCGGCTCCTACCATTAGTGCGGAGATCTGGGTCGAAAGCAAGTCGAACTTGCTTGAAAGTTTGTCGACGTCCTCAACTCTGTGTATACCCCCAGACCTGGGTGTGGCTCTCTCGTCACACCACCGCTCATTGTTGGATGCCATATTTTCCAGAATATGTCCGGCATCTTCCTCGCTCCTTGACATAAAGGAACCCCCAGCCGCGGCGTCCATAGAAAATTTTAGGTCATCCCTCAGCCCATTGTAGAACAGATTAATAATCTGCCACTTCGGAAGCTCATGGTGAGGGCATCTTCTCTGCATCTCCTTGTACCTTGTCCAAGCTTCATGCAAGGACTCGTGGATGGCCTGGGAGAAGGAGGAGATCTCACTCCTCAACTTCATGGTCTTCCCCGGAGGAAAGAACTTCGTCAGAAAAGCGTTGGAGAGCTTCTCCCAGGTATTAAAAGTGTTGGGGTCCTTCCCCCTAAGCCATTGCTTGGCTTTGTCTCGCAACGAGAAGGGGAACAGCTTCAGACGGATCGCCTCAGTCGTGACACCATTAATCCGGAAGGTGTCACATTTCTCCAAGAAGGAGTCTAGATGCTCGATCGGGCTCTCCATGGGTGCACCCAAAAACTGATCCTGCTGGATCCATGTCACCAAAGACGGCTTTAGCTCAAAGTTTTGGGCCGTAATAGCTGGGGGACGGATGGCGGACGTGGACTCGATAGATGTCATCGAGTACTCCAGCAGGGACTTGCGAGGCGGGGTGTTCTCCTCCATGGATTCGGGATCCTCTCTTCTTCACTTCTCAGCGGCCAAGCGCCTAAGGGTGGCGTTAATCTCTGGATCAACTGGGATCAAGTCGTCGAGACTTCTTGAACTCTTGCGCATGAAAAACAGCAAACACCCGTGAAGCGACAAGTGGGAAAGAAACAAATAAAATAAGAAATAAAAATAAGAAAAAGAAAAAGAAAAAAGGAGAATGCGAAAATTATCGCGAGGTAGGGATAAGAGCTAGACACTAGGGTTCAAGAGATCCTGAAATAACAAGCACGTTGCCTCCCCGGCAACGGCGCCATAAACTTGACGTGGTGCCACGCTGGCGGTGAGCCGCGCGGCACGGGGGTTTAGATATTTGTAACCGCAAACGCACGGTGTTGTAGTGTGGCTTGGGGGTCGAACACAGGGAGGCTAGGATGTGCTTGTGTCAAGGAGGACCAAATTCACCTCGTGGGCGAGCTAGCCCGAATCGGTTGATGGTTGTCACGGAAAGGAATGCAAGGTATGAACAATAAGAAAATAAACCCGGGACTTTGGTTTCCACTCCAACAAGCGACTCTCGCCGATACGGCCTACGGGTAGGATAGCGATCGGAATTAGGGTCTAATGGTGAGACGTTGCCTCTGAAAGTGGTACCTACATCACATGGGCCCGATATTCCGGTCGGTGTCCAGGATGATACACCGGACTTCCCAGATTCGATCAGTGGGCACTCCCGTGTCCATTAACACTGATCGATTCTAGGAGTACTAAGCTCGCAACGATAACTCCCAACATCTCATCCTGCCTCTCCTGCACGCTAGGATTCGGCGTCTATGCTAAGGACGTGAGCTATGGCTAGGGAGTCAACCGCCAAGTTTATTCCCCCTTGGCCCAACGGTCAAAGGCGGTCTTTTTCCAGCCGATGACAATGAAACACCCCGCGTAACCGTAAGAATCCTAATCCCTATCGATTTCCTAACCCTATGGATGCATCGGGAAGAGCCCCCGAAGGGGCTTCCGCCAAAATCCCAGATTTGGGAACTACTCACAAAAATTCATTAAAAAGCGATCTAAATGAAAATGAACCGTTGGAATCATAATCAGACGATTGGAATGCGGAAGTAATAGAGCAATAAAGATAATACTAAAGTTTAAGAAAGATCCAAAAACTTACAATAGAAAAGTAATTACAGCCGTCACACTAGGAGAAAACAGTAAAAACTAGCAGCTCCCCGTTTCTGGAACCCTAGGGGTTCTATTTATAGACTCTCGTATCACCCGATCGGTTGACAAGTCAACCGATTGGGTGATCTGTTACAGATAATAACAGAAAACGGCGAACTTTCACCCGGTCATATGAACCGGTCGGTTGAGTTCTTGGAGTGACCGGCTGGATCTTGGCGCCATCGGGTGAAGTGATCGGTTGGGTGCCCGTGTCTTCGGCTTTTCAGCATCAGCTACAGATGAACCGATCGGGTGAGAGTCACCCGATAGGTTGGAATTTGGCTCGAGAAGACAGAGAGTTGGCCCCAGTTGAACCGGCCTGTGAACCGGTCGGGTGACTTCCACTTGAGCTCCGGCTGAGACCGGGTGGTGCACGCGTGCATCACCCTATCGGTTGGAGATGACCAACCGACCGGGTGAGGGGCTGAAAGATGTATTCTTCGTCGTTTGACCCCCTGGATCACACGTGACTCCTCCCGTTGCTCCAGGGACACCTGATATCATCGTTAAACGTCCCCTACGCGGGCAATCTCCTGCAAACATGGAGAAACAAAGAAAAGTGAAAGAAAACGAGAAAATACGAGAAAACGAATAAAAGACGGCGGAAAATACGAAGAAACACAAAAGAAAACGTGTGTGAATATATGAAATATAAACGCACGTCAGTTTCCCAGAAAATGTAATCCCCATTTTCTTAAGCTTTTAGGGGTTTTTGGCTGCTGAGAATTTATTTTCATCTGTAAGTTTCTTGATCGTTTCAATACTTCAATATTGCATTTATAATACCATTTGCTTCGGTAATCTATTGCTTGATTTTCATTTCAATGGCTAAAATCTGTTTCGTTGCATCTAATGCCATGATTAGTGAGTAGTTCTTAAATCTGGGACATTGGTGGAAACCCCTTCGTGGGTTCTCCCTAGAACGACCATAGGATTAGGGATTTGATAGGATATTAGGATTTAGAAGGTTATGCGGGGGCGTTTAATTATCATTGGTAGGAGAAAGACCGCCGTTGACCGTCGGGTCAAGGGGAAATAAAACGGGAGTTTGATCCCCTAGCCACAGCTCACCCCCTAGCATAGACATTGATTCCTCACGCGTAGAAACGGCTTGGATGAAATGTCAGGTGCAATCATTACGAGCTTAGTGCTCCCGGATTTGGTCGGTGCTGGACATGGGAATGCCCACCTTCCGAACCCGGGTAGACCTAGAGTTTCATCCTAGGCATCGATCGGAATATCGGGCCCATGTGACACTAGGTAACGCTATTAGAGGCAACATCTCATCGCTAAACCCTAGAATCCGATCACATTCCTATCCGTCAGTCGTAATAGTGAGAACTCATGATATGGCGGAAGCCAAGTTCCTAGGTTGCCTTTTTTATCTCTTACACCTTTATCATTAATTTTCTATCGTGACATCCAACAAGCGATTAATCTAGCTCACCCATCAGGTGATCAGGATCCCGATTGTTTACAAGCACAACACACGCCTCCTTGTGTTCGACCCCCAAGCCACACTTCGATACTGTGCACTTGCGGTTACAAATTTTAATCCTAGTATCCCCGTCCCGATTTGAGTGCCAAATGGACGTGAGGTCAGAATTCGTTAGTAGAAGTCGTTCGCTTGGACCTATTGAATTTCGGGCCCGGTCGAACGAAGTGATCGTCGCATCTATGCAAGCCGAAACCGAGAACCCTGCAGTGGTTCAAGATTTTGAGGATGTATTTTTGGAGGATATTTCTGGATTACCGCCTGACCGAGCTTTAGAATTCATCGTCGATCTTATGTCAAATACCCCCCCCCCCCCCCCCGATCTTGAAGGCACCTTACTGTATGGCTCTTGCAGAACTTGAAGATCTACGGAAGCATTTGGATGACTTACTACAGAAAGGATTCATCCATCCTAGCATGTCTTCCTGGGGTGCACATGTTCTGTTTGTCAAGAAGAAGGACGGATCGAGAAGGATGTGTGTGGACTATCGGGAACTAAACTAAGTGTAACGGTCGGTTTCTGACCTTATGAATTTTCTACGTGCACGTGCTTTTTGTGCACGTATTTTATTTAACTCTTCCTTGGTTTTGGTATATACGATGTGATATACGGTTGTGACCGTATGGAAGTATAGAATTTTATAGTAATTTTCGGGAACGTCATTTCACGGCTCGTTTTCTCGCAAAACGACTTTGAATGGGAGGGGCGTTTTGGTCTTTTGGCAGCAATACGCGGTTCCTGATTTTACGATAAATTCTGGTAGGTGTAGCATGCGATCGAACCCCGTAGCGCTGTACTTCTCGTCTCCACGATCATTTCGGTATTTTCGGATTATTTTTCCGATGCCCGTGGTGGAAGATATCCCCTAATTAATTTCAACCGTTGATTAGCCCTTAATCCACTTGAATTTCTAATTAAAACAAATCTTAATCAAATCCCTCATTCACTCCCACGTATCATGGGATTTTATTTCAGCCACCATTCACACATCTCCTTTCACCTATCTCTACTCTCCCTATCTCTATATCTCTCTCCCATTTAAACAAAAACCCAAAGCCATCTAGCAAAACCCTCATCTTCTAAAAGGAAACCCAGCCCTAGCCGCCAACACCCCACTCAAAACACCCTTGGTTGCATTTTCTCCTTCACCTCCGGCCACCCAAAGCCACCGCCAACCTCCCCTAGCCTCCGGCCACCCTACCACCTCCGGCCACCCTTCTCTCTGCTCCTTTTTCTCTCTCTAAAACCCACATAGCTGCAAGTGACACAGATCTGGGTGCCGCTGCTCCTAACTCACGGCCAGCCACTGTCGGCCACCGCCGCCAGCCACCACCACTGCCACTTTGTTCCCCTTTGACCTCTCTCCGCTCTGCAACTTCCCTCATGCTCATAGCCCACCTGTAGCTCCCATAATCCTCTTCGGAACACGCCATATCGGCTGTTTCTCACAGATCTGGAAGCTGAACTTCCACGCCAGCTCACGCCTGCCTCCGGCCACCCACTCCGGTGATCTCCACCACCATCGAACTCCTCTTTGACCCCCCCAACCATCTCCAACTCCCCTTACCCTTTTTCCTTATCTCTACCTCCTCGAAACATCTCCCGAACTCAACTTAACGACAGTTTTACAGATCTGTGCCACCGCCAGAAAAAATCGCGCCCACCGGCCATCTATGACGACCACCTTACTGCCGTTGGACTCCTATAGAAACCCCCTACCAACTGCAATTTCTCTCATGCTCATATCTCACCTGTAGCTCCTGGAAAATCCGTTGAAACCAAGCCCAGCTACTGTTTTTGACAGCTCTGTGCACTGAACTTCAACACCCGCATACGATCACCTCTGACCACCCCCGACAACAACTCCACTTCTGTTGGCTTCATCTTGAAGTCCTTTACCCACTGCAACTTTCCGTTTCCGCTGTTCATCGCTGAAATTTCACTGATACGCGTGACAACGGACGTTGCACGAATCTGTCCTCTCCGGCTTCTCACGGCCACCCACCGCCGTGCGCTTATGCCGTCGGCCACCCGTTGGGCCGAGCATCTTCCTCTGGTCTCACTTCATCTACTGACATCCCCCTTGGACTCTCGGAGTTCACGTGCATTGCCGCACGCACGTACTTTTAGCCGACGTCGCCGTTATCATGAAGAACCGTTGCGCTACTCGCAACAGGAGGATGATCGCTGATTAGCTCGCTGATTTCACGCCACCACCCCACTGTCCAGAGGTACCTCGCTGTGCTACCAGCAGTCGAGGAGTTCCAGACGACGCTGACGGTTCGCCGTTCAGACCCGACTTCCGCTTGTTGGATGGCATCACGAGGTTGGTTTCCCTAACGAGTGTAAAACCCACACCGTAGCTAATCAAACCCTAAACTAAAATTGGACAACTTGAACTAAATTTACTTTCAGCATCTGTAAAACGCTGCCCACTGTAGGAAAGATCGACAATCGGACAATTTTTCTGTGCACATAGGGTAGTAGTCGATCTAGATTGAACAAAAACATCAAAACGTGACTTTTTGACTGTTAGGCTAGTCCCGTCAATTTTAGAAACAAACCCTAATAGGGCTTATTGAAAAACGCGACCTGACACCGTCGCTGTGACCCTGTTTCAGACGGGCTACCGCAGACGCGGCGCTTGGACGGGACGCTCCGAACGGACAACACACTCGCCACCGCAGGCAAGTGTACTCACTTGTACTTTTGGCCATGCCTAGGCCTTAGACTGCTAGAACTATTAAACTGTGAACAAAGAGAACCGGACGTGAAATAATAGCGTCTGGGACACCCCTTGACGGCTTAGACTTGACGACGAAGTCTAAGCTCAAACAACAACTTTTGACACTGTAGGGTTATCTTGTGTGTTCGTGCGTGTGGACCCCCTAGAAGAACCATCCCTGTCATGTCAAGTCGTGTCTTGTTTTGCACAACCTGCAGGCAATAGGGCACTCACCAGTGAGTGGGTGATCCCTTGTACGGATACACTGCCTGCGGGCAATAGGGCACTCACCAGTGAGTGGGTGATCCCTTGTACGGATACACAGCCGGCGGGCAATAGGGCACTCACCAGTGAGTGGGTGATCCCTTGTACGGATACACAGCCTGCGGGCAATAGGGCACTCTCCAAGCTAGAGAGAGTGATCCCTTGTACGGATACACAGCCTGCGGGCAATAGGGCACTCACCAAGCTAGAGTGAGTGATCCCTTGTACGGACTTGTCTTGTGCACTTGGGTTGGGGTAGGGTTGAGCGTGCGCACGGGGAGAGGGTCTGATCCCCCTCGAACCGTAAGGCATGAACCCTTCGAGTCACACGTGTCTTGTCTTGTCTTGTCCTGTCCTGTCTTGCTTGTCTTGTCACGTCTTATCACGACCCGTTTAGGTTAGTCCCGTAGTCGGTAGCACACTCTACGACTACTGCATGCTACGCTTTACTTTCCTGATGCGTTTGCTTCCTTTTGATACTCTGTTATTACCTCAGCATGCTAATCAACCAGTAAACTGTTGTTTAATAGTTCGGTACACTTGCAGTAGAGTCTAACCCTTTTTGTAGACTTTACCTGACGTACAGTCCCTTTCTTTTGGGTGCTGTACGTCAGGTGTGGAGCCAAAGTACGTTGATGAGGTGGAGCTACCAGAGGACGTAGAGCCGGAGGACGTCGATCCTGAGTACGTGCCCTAGGAGGACCAGATCTAGAGGTCTTCGCGTTGCCGATCCAGAGGTCTCACTGCAGTTTAGTTGGGTGCGTAGCACCGTTTACTTTCTGTCTAGGTTGGGTGATTGCACCAGTAGTTTACCTTTCAGTGGTTGTAGCCGTGTCAGGCTTTTTTTAGGCTCTCAGTATTCTGGATGAATATTTTGGAATAAAATGAATGTTTCCTTTTTAGTACTTTTGTTGTTCTGTACTAACCTGTAGGGACCTGTTCATTCGTCTTGGAGTACCACACAGACGCTTATTGGGTCCGAGCTTCTCAGCTTCGGCCTAAGCGGGCCTTAGTCACGCTTCGCCTCCGTTGTTTGGGAAGCAAGGCGTGACAGGTTTTAGTGGTGTCCCATGCAGGTCCTTTTCTGCAAAAAGTTCGGAACGATAGAAGTATTAACATTCTTTTATTATTATCCAGTAATGTGTGCGAGTCTAAGTTGTGTTTTTCCTGTCGTTAGGATGGTGGGAGGACGTGAAGCTCGAGATGGACCTTCAGCTGACAGGGCCATGGAAGGCCGAGGTGACGATTTTCTCCAATTACTGGGCGTTATGAGGGAGATGTTAGACGTTCAATATCAGTTGGTTGATCAGGCGCATCAAATTGCCCGTGCTGCCCAGGCTCCTCCGACTGCACCACCACCACTACTACGAGGGAACCGACTAGTGGAGCAGTTCAGGCCAACAGCTAGGCTTGCAGTGGGACCCGCTCAGTCGGCATCTTTCAAGAGGTCTGGAGCACCTGCGCAGAGTCAGAACAAGGGACAGTGTCATTACTATGGCAAGCCAGGACATCGGCAGAACACTTGCAGGAAGAAGCTGGGATTGTGTCTGACATGTGGAGCTGCCATGCATGCGGTTAGAGATTGCCCTAGGCATCGCCATGTTGAGGGCGGAGCGCCAGTTCCAGTGCAGTGTAGAGCGCCTGCCCCAGTTCAGAGAGCAGCTACTGTCCGTGGACCCTTGGCCCCCCAGGAGCAGATGTTTCCGTAGGCAATGCAACTGTGGAGGCCGGCGTACACCATGACAGCCGGCGAGGCTGAAGACTTGGATGGTGTTATAGCATGTATATTCTTTTGAGATCTGGTCTTTTCTTTTACATTTAGATTGTTTCTCTTGTATATGCGTGTTGTCCTTGCTAGTTGTTAGGTAGTGGGTTGGCTGTAGTTCTTTTATACCTTACGCACCATTCTAGTGTCGTATCACCTGGCCTTGGCCTTGTTCGACTCCGGTGCATCTATGTGCATCATATCCCAGGAGTTGTAACAAGACACTCTATTCTCACCCGTACACTTCCAAAGTGTTGGGACATCCCCATAGGGAATGGAGTGGTGACAGTGAACCTGGGTTATCGGTCGATCCCCTTGGTGGTCAGTGGTCATGAACTATTAGAATTCATTGTCCATGATCTACCGCTTTTTCGATGTCGTTCTTGGCATCAAATTGCTGGGAGACTTCCACGCTCTGTTTGAATGCTACAGTGAGAAGGTGGTATTCAGGATTTCGGGCCATCGTAAGTTCGAGTTCTCGAGGAATGCAGGTGACGTGCGTTTATATTTCATATATTCACGCATGTTTTCTTTTGTGTTTCTCCGTATTTTCCGCCGTCTTTTATTCGTTTTCTCGTGTTTTCTCGTTTTCTTTCACTTTTCTTTGTTTCTCCATGTTTGCAGGAGATTGCCCATGTAGGGGACGTTTAACGACGATATCTCAAGTCCTTGGAGCAACAGGAGGAGTCACGCGTGATCCAGGGGGTCAAACGACAAAGATTACAACTTTCAACCCCTCACCCGGTCGGTTGGTCATCTCCAACCGATCGGGTGATGCACGCATGCACCACCCGGTCTCAGCCGGAGCTCAAATGAATGTCACCCGACCGGTTCACAGGCAGGTTCAAACGAGGCTGATTCTCTGTCCTTTCAAGCCAAATTCCAACCGATCGGGTGACTCTCACCCGATCGGTTCATCTGTAGCTAATGCTGAGGAGCCGAGACACGGGCACCCAACCGATCCCTTCACCCGATGGCGTCAAGATCCAACCGGTCACTCCAAGAACTCAACCGACCGGTTCATATGACCGGGTGAAAGTCCGCCATTTTCTGTTTACTATTCGTAACAGATCACCCGATCGGTTGACTTGTCAACCGATCGGGTGGCGCTTTTCCTGTGGGTTTGGACCCGAACCATTAGGGTTTCGAAGTGGGGGTATAAATACACGAGGCTGGCCGACTTGAGGGGGATCTGCTGGAGTTTTTAGGGCTTTTTGCCCCCCTTCTCTTGTGAGTTCTAGGTTAGTTTAGATTAGGTCTTTTGCTCAATAAGTCTTGTATTGGATTGACGATTCAACTCAAGATAAGTATTTTCCTCTCTTTTTCTCCATTGTTTGTATTGTGTTTATTTTGCTTGATGGTGAAAGTTTATATGTCTTTTGTGTTGTTTGTTTATATGTTTTTCATTGTTGAGTAGTTTGATGAACCCTAATACGGGTTAGGGTAGGATTGATGCTTGGAAATTTACATTTGACTTGATTGCATGGTATGTGTTCGATGAAATGTGTCAATGGGGATTTCTAGCAATCTGAGTCCAATTCGTATGGCAACACACTAGTTGTGTTGGGGATTGGGGTCCGGTGCTTGTCCAGTCAAGATCCTCTTCGATGTATTGCTAGAAATCACATTTGACTTATTTGGCCATTAGGGTTACACGGGGGTGTTTCATTGTCATTGGCGGGAAAAAGACCGCCTTTGACCGTCGGGCCAAGGGGGAATAAACTTGGCGGTTGACTCCCTAGCCATAGCTCACGCCCCTAGTGTAGACATGGAGTCCTCGCGCGTGGGAACGGCTTGAACGAAGTGTTGGGAGATATCATTGTGGCCTTAAAGCTCCCGGTTGCGGAAGGTGTTAATGGACATGGGAATGCCCACCGTCCGGAACCGGGTAGGCCTAGCGTGCTTAGCACCGACCGAAATATCGGGCCATGGACGCTAGGTACCACCTTTTGGGGGCAATGTCTCACCCTGGGTCAAGTCAAATGCCAAGTGTCATGAATGCTCTAGCCCGTGTTAGCGGGGATTCATTTCGTGTCTTTTTCAATTCTTTCTTTTATTTCTACACTTCACCCACATTATCCGCGTAGCTAGCACACGACCTAGGTGAGGCTAGTAGCCACTCAAGCCATCCACCTCCCTGAGTTCGATAAACCCGCACCCTACACTAACCGTGCACTTGCGGTAAAACGACACCGCGCCCATACCGTAAACGGGGCGCCGGTCAAGTTTTTGGCGCCGTTGCCGGGGAGGTGTTCGGTTTGATATTAGCTTAGCTTGGGTTCGTTAGACTACGCATAAAAACACAAAAAAATTTATTTTTCCTTTTTTAAAAAAAATATTCAATAACCAAGAAATTTTCCCCCCACTATTATATTATCTTTTTGTTATTTCTTGTACTATTGACGCTCCTCTCTAGTTTTCTTATTTTTGTTGTCCAGGTATCTTTGGTATAACCATGTGGAGATCAAATTTCGATGCTCAGATGGGAGGATACAATCCCTATTCGGTTATGGTTTGTGAGACTTGTGGGATGGCGGGGCATGTGTATTATGATTGCCCATTTACGCTTGAGAGCCTCCCCCCACCCCAAGGCCTAACATTTTCCCACAACCTTAGCCCAAACACCTCCCATCCGTTTCCTCAACCTTATACCCCTCCACACACACAAGAAGAATCAAGCCTCGTGTCTCTCCTTGAAAGTGCCATGTTTAACCAAGGCCAAATATTACAAAACTTGATGGTGCCAATCACCGAGCCGACACCGAGGAGAGGGGATGAAGGAGAGGATATACCCACCTTCATGGTTGAGACCACCATGCCATCGGCCACCATAGACACATCTCATGCCGATGCCCCAATTTTCCCATACTACCACTTGGATGACGAAGCATTTTTTGATGATGATAGTGAGGATGGGGAGATTTCTCTAGGATCTGTGGGAGAGACTTTTGATCTTTATCTGGATACCCCATATGAGTCCTATGAGAGCACCGAGGAGACCACAGAGTTTATGCATACCGGAGAGGAGGATGTGCGTGAGGACGACGACACCACGACCACATACAAGTGGTCCGCTCCACATCTACCTCCACAGCCATCTCTGTCACAGCTTCCTCCTTGGTCGGTGGTCAACCATGAGGATGTCATTCAGGACATTGGGCAGATGGTGGAGCATGAGCATATCGTCGAGGAGGATGTGCATGAGGTCTTGGATACGATGGTCCACTCTATGGAGCCCGAGTCACATCTACCTTTACCGTCGCTCTCCACTTCTTCTGCGGCTGAGCATCTACTTGAGCATATTGCCCCTATTCAAGGAGATTTTCATACTCACTCTCACTCCACTTTTGAGTCTTGATTTTCACTTCCTATTTCTTTAGACTCATATATATTTGACACACCATATCTCTCGCAGGACACATGATCTATTTCCCATGAGGTATGCTGCGGTGTGTCACCACCTGGAGAGCCACTTCTCATGGAGAGCGAGGATTTGGTCATCGCTAGTACAGAGGATAGCGACCCATTCTCAGGGAGTATTCTTCACCCTTTTATTATTTTTCCATCTTATGTTGACGATTATCTCTGGGATACATTTATTTTGGGAAATAATTTCTTGCCATGGACTAATGCACCTCGTCCTTTGCAGGTCACAGGTGGACACCTACGAGGGATGCTTGGAGGTGCATTGCTTGGGTCCATTGGCACACGTGGCACAGCGCTTCTGGCGGAGCCACAGAAGGAGCAGTTAGAGCAGCTACCTGCCCCACTTCAGATCTTGGATCCGCCTATGCTCAGGTGTATCCTAATCCAGTAGTGTAAAAATTTACCGCTTTCTAGTTTAGATTTGAATAATCTCGTCTCCTCTCATTAGCAAGGGGAGCATATCTAGGATTTGCTTTTGCATCTTAATAACCCTTCATGGCGTGCCCTTCTATCATTTCACCCCTCATCCTCTTCCAAGGAGAACGAGCAGACTGTCTCTCCTGCATTCTGATTTCTTTCTTTTCTGATTTTCCCCTAGCATATTTCTGCATCACATTGATCATATCATTTTGCTAGCATTGTCATGTTCAGCTTGGGGGAAATCGACTTTTGTGTGCATTTTTTCGTGTGTCGTTGTCGTGTGTTTGTGTCTTTGAGTCCTTCGTCGTGTTTTATATCTTTTATTCTGTATGTTTCTTTTTCTTTATTTTCCAGTTTCGTTCGTGTGTTTTTTGTGTTTTTCATTTTTTGTGTCGGTGCGTAACTCCCCCCAATTTCATTGCCCTCCCGTATTCACTACTATTGCATTGAGGACAATGCAAGTTTCAGCTTGGGGGAGTCGCACTTCGTGCGTCATTTGTCTCTTTTTCTTCGTTATTTGAGTCGTTTTTCTCCGTGTTTTTCTTTTTCTTTTTCTTTTCCTCTTTTTATCTCTTTCTCCTAGAGATGAACTCTATGATGAATTGCCACGAAAATCACACGCGCACCTTGCACAGCTTCGATAATCACATTCACTAACACTAGGATATCGAGTCCTCTTGCATTTCATGCATCGCGGGTCCACTTAGCTTTTTGTGAGTCGTGCGTCGTGCCTAGCTGTTTGGTGTGTTACTACCTTGTGATTATGTTTTATATACCTATCCTTGGTTGACCCTTAGATTATCATGCTTCGATTTGAATATGCGGTATTTGCTTCTACTATCTGCTTCTATATGCATGCTATATTTATATCGTATATTTCAATTCGCATGTGTCGGGATTACACAAACGAGGACTAGGATAACCCATTTAGCCTATGCTCTGATTAGCGAGAAATATCTCCTTTGTCCAAGTGTTTAGAATCCGATTTCATTTTTATTTTACTTGGTGCAAATCCCCTCGTCATGTACCGTTCTCCCACTTGGGAGAGTACACATGTAAATATCCCAATTCCCAAAAATCCAAAAAAAGGAGAAAAGAAAAGAAAAACCCAAAAAGATGAGAAACGAAAAGAAAAGAAAAAAAAATACAAATACCCAAAACCCAAAAAAAAAAAATTCAAGTGTGAATATTTTCCTACTTGCCGTGAATAAGGGGAAGGCGAGAATTTGCACCGAGTGTTCTACTCCACATCTTCTCAACCTCCATCGCTTTCGAAAACACTTGGCATAGGGACCTTCTAGCGATTACCTAGGCTATAGTGTGGTGATTTCCTAGTCCCTTGCTGTGGAGTCCCCGATGCATGATACGCTTCTATTCTTATACTCTTCTCGTGCATGCTTGAGCTAATATTCACTCCAATTTCAAATTGAATCGATATTTGGGTCTTTCTTTGGGTATGTGTATATGGAGCTTTATTGCACATCATAGATAGTGACACCATCTGCTAGCACACGACCACACTCACTCGCGCTTCACTGCGTGGGCCCACGACACTTGTTTGGACTCACATTCCTTGGTTTAGTGTTGTGTTTTGTCGTATGCTTGCTTCGTGTGGCGTGTTTGATTTTGTTGGCCCTTACGGGCGATCTAGGATATAGAATTCTCTTTTTCTCTCCTTCTCTCTATTTTTTCCCTCCGAGCTCCTACTCTCACTCGTCTTCCTCGAGGACGAGGAAGAGTTCAGCTTGGGGGATTTTGATGTGTGTTTATATTTCATATATTCACGCACATTTTCTTTTGTGTTTCTCCGTATTTTCCGCCGTCTTTTATTCGTTTTCTCGTGTTTTCTCGTTTTCTTTCACTTTTCTTTGTTTCTCCATGTTTGCAGGAGATTGCCCGTGTAGGGGACATTTAACGACGATATCTCAAGTCCTTGGAGCAACGGGAGGAGTCACGCGTGATCCAGGGGGTCAAACGACAAAGATTACAACTTTCAGCCCCTCACCCGGTCGGTTGGTCATCTCCAACCGATCGGGTGATGCACGCATGCACCACCCGGTCTCAGCCGGAGCTCAAGTGAATGTCACCCGACCGGTTCACAGGCCGGTTCAAACGAGGCTGATTCTTTGTCTTTTCAAGCCAAATTCCAACCGATCGGGTGACTCTCACCCGATCGGTTCATCTGTAGCTAATGCTGAGGAGCCGAGACACGGGCACCCAACCGATCCCTTCACCCGATGGCGTCAAGATCCAACCGGTCACTCCAAGAACTCAACCGACCGGTTCATATGACCGGGTTAAAGTCCGCCATTTTCTGTTTACTATTCGTAACAGATCACCCGATCGGTTGACTTGTCAACCGATTGGGTGGCGCTTTTCCTGCGGGTTTGGACCCGAACCATTAGGGTTTCGAAGTGGGGGTATAAATACACGAGGCTGGCCGACTTGAGGGGGATCTGCTGGAGTTTTTAGGGCTTTTTGCCCCCCCTTCTCTTGTGAGTTCTAGGTTAGTTTAGATTAGTTCTTTTGCTCAATAAGTCTTGTATTGGATTGACGATTCAACTCAAGATAAGTATTTTCCTCTCTTTTTCTCCATTGTTTGTATTGTGTTTATTTTGCTTGATGGTGAAAGTTTATATGTCTTTTATGTTGTTTGTTTATATGTTTTTCATTGTTGAGTAGTTTGATGAACCCTAATACGGGTTAGGGTAGGATTGATGCTTGGAAATTTACATTTGACTTGATTGCATGGTATGTGTTCGATGAAATGTGTCAATGGGGATTTCTAGCAATCTGAGTCTAATTCGTATGGCAACACACTAGTTGTGTTGGGGATTGGGGTCCGGTGCTTGTCCAGTCAAGATCCGCTTCGATGTATTGCTAGAAATCACATTTGACTTATTTGGCCATTAGGGTTACACGGGGGTGTTTCATTGTCATTGGCGGGAAAAAGACCGCCTTTGACCGTCGGGCCAAGGGGGAATAAACTTGGCGGTTGACTCCCTAGCCATAGCTCACGCCCCTAGTATAGACATGGAGTCCTCGCGCGTGGGAACGGCTTGAACGAAGTGTTGGGAGATATCATTGTGGCCTTAATGCTCTCGGTTGCGGAAGGTGTTAATGGACATGGGAATGCCCACCGTCCGGAACCGGGTAGGCCTATCGTGCTTGGCACCGACCGGAATATCGGGCCATGGACGCTAGGTACCACCTTTTGGGGCAATGTCTCACCCTGGGTCAAGTCAAATGCCAAGTGTCATGAATGCTCTAGCCCGTGTTAGCGGGGATTCATTTCGTGTCTTTTTCAATTCTTTCTTTTCTTTCTACACTTCACCCACATTATCCGCATAGCTAGCACACGACCTAGGCGAGGCTAGTAGCCACTCAAGCCATCCACCTCCCTGAGTTCGATAAACCCGCACCCTACACTAACCGAGCACTTGCGGTAAAACGACACCGCGCCTATACCGTAAACGGGGCGCCGGTCAGCAAGGCCGATGACGAAGCTGACGAGGAAGGACGTGGAGTTTCATTGGTTAGAAGATTGTGAGGAGGCCTTCAGTATCTTGAAGGCGAGGTTGACTTCAGCACCGGTTTTGGTAGTACCGGATCAGAGCGGAGGATTTGATGTATATTGTGATGCATCGGGGAAGGGCCTGTGATGCGTCTTGCATCAGCATGGTCACGTGGTCACGTACGCTTCTCGTCAGTTGAGGACTCATGAGAAGAATTACCCGATGCACGATCTGGAGTTGGTAGCGGTGATATTTGCATAGAAGATCTGGAGTCACTTCTTGCTGAGTGAGAGCATGAAGATTTTCATCGATCACAAAAGCTTGAGGTATATCTTCACGTGGAAGAGCCAACATGCATCAGAGACGATGGTTGGAGCTTGTGGCAGACTATGAGATAGACTTGCAGTATCACCCAGGGAAGGTGAACGTAGTGTCCGATGCCTTGAGTAGACTTCCTACTGCGATGATGCATACCACCGACTAGAGGATACATCAGGAGCTGAGGGAGATGGATCTAAAGGTCGTCCTACCTGGTTGGCTCTTTCATTCATGAATTTGCAGATTCAATCCATGATCGTGGATCAGATCAAAGCAGCACATGCAGGAGATCCGAGACTGCAGATGATTAGGAGGCAGGTTGAAGCTGGACTACAGACGGAGTTCGTGATTCATGAGGATGGTTCACTGCGGTACGCCAGTAGGCTCTGCGTACCTGCAGGTGATGTTCGTGAGGAGCTTTTGAGCAAGGCTCATAGCTCACCATATTCTATACATCCTGGAGGCACCAAGATGTATAAGGACCTCCGTCTGAATTACTGGTTGATTGGCATGAAGAGGAGTGTCGCACGGAGCATTGCCAAGTGTTTAATATACCAACAGGTGAAGGCTGAGCACCATCGTACGGCTGGTTTGCTACAACCGCTTCCTATTCCGAAGTGGAAGTGGTAAATTATCACGATGGATTTCGTGACTGGTTTACATCGGATCCTGAAACAGAACGACACAGTCTAGGAGATCGTTGATCGATTAACCAAGTCTGCGCACTTCATCCCTTTTCGAGTGGGACAGTCTACGGAAGTCTTGGCGAGGAAATACCTAGAGGAGAGTGTACGCTTATGTGGAGTCCCCGTGAGCATCGTGTTTGGCAGAGACTCGAAGTTCACATCTCAGTTCTGGAGAAGTCTGCAGGAGAATTTGGGTACGAGTCTAAGTTTCAGCACGGCGTATCACCCGCAGACCTATGGCCAATCCGAGAGGACTTTTCAGATTCTCGAAGATATGCTGCGAGCTTGTACGCTCGATTTGAAGAGATCTTGGGAGGACCATCTTCACTTGGTGGAGTTTTCGTATAACAACAGTTACTAGGCAAGCATTGGCATGGCACCGTTTGCTGCCTTATATGAGAGGAAATGTCGATCGCCACTGAGCTGGGATGACATCGGAGATCGGAAGCTGTTGGGTCCAGAGATGATAGTGGAAGCTGTGGATGTCGTGAGAGACATCAGAGAGAAGCTCAGAGTTACGCAGGACAGCTTCAAGCTTTGGACAGATGCCAAGAGGAGACCTTTGGAGTTCCAGCCAGGAGATCACGTCTTCTGAAGATTCCTCCGAACCGCGGAGTCATTCATTTCGGGAAGAAGGGAAAGTTGAGTCCGAAGTATATTGGACCATTCGACGTGCTGGAGCATGTGGGAGCAGTGGCCTACCGCCTTGCTCTGCCACCATCTTTGGAAGGAGTTCACGACGTATTCCACGGATCTCAGTTATGTCAGTACTTCAGTGATCCGTCGTATACTATGGATTTCTCGGAGATTACGGTTCGCCCTGACCTGACATATGACCAGTAGCATATGCAGATTTTAGACCATCGACAAAAGCATTTGAGGAGTAAGGTAGTCGACCTGGTGAGAGTGACGTGGCGTCACAGATCACCTGGAGAGTCCACATGGGAGCGCGAGGAGGATATGAGAGAGCTTTTTCCATTTTTGTTTGCTGATTAGTGTTGTTTATTCCGAGGACGGAATCTTTATTTTAGTGGGGTAGAATGTAACGGTTGGTTTCCGACCTTAAGAATTTTCTATGTGCACGTGCTTTTCGTGCACGTATTTTATTTAACTCTTCCTTGGTTTCGGTATATACGATGTGATATACCATTGTGACCGTATGGAAGTGTAGAATTTTACAGTAATTTTCGGGAACGTCATTTCACTGCTCGTTTTCTCGCAAAACGACTTTGAATGGGAGGGGCGTTTTGGTCTTTTGGCACCAATACGCGGTTCCTGATTTTACGATAAATTCTGGTTGGTGTAGCACGCGATCGGACCCTGTAGCGCTGTACTTCTCGTCTCCACGATCGTTCCGGTATTTTCGGATTATTTTTCCGATGCCCGTGGTGGAAGATATCCCCTAATTAATTTCAACCGTTGATTAGCCCTTAATCCACTTGAATTTCGAATTAAAACAAATCTTAATCAAATCCCTCATTCACTCCCACGTATCATGGGATTTTATTTCAGACAATATTCACACATCTCCTTTCCCCTATCTCTACTCTCCCTATCTCTATATCTCTCTCCCATTTAAACAAAAACCCAAAGCCATCTAGCAAAACCTTCATCTTCTAAAAGGAAACCCAGCCCTAGCCGCCAACACCCCACGCAAAACACCCTTGGCTGCATTTTCTCCTTCACCTACGGCCACCCAAAGCCACCGCCGACCTCCCCTGGCCTCCAGCCACCCAACCACCTCCGGCCACCATTCTCTCCGCCTTTTTCTCTCTCTAAAACCCCCATAGCCGCAAGTGACACCGCCGCTGCTCCTAACTCACGGCCAGCCGCCGCCAGCCACCACCCCCACCACTTTGTTCCCCTTTGACCCCTCTCCGCTCTGCAACTTCCCTCACGCTCATAGCCCACATGTAGCTCCCGGAATCCTCGTCGGAACACGCCGTATCAGCTGTTTCTCACAGATCTGGAAGCTGAACTTCCACGTCGGCTCACGCCCGCCTCCGGCCACCCCCTCCGGCGATCTTCACCACCATCGAACTCCTCTTTGACCCCTCGACCATCTCCAACTCCCCTTACCCTTTTTACTCATCTCTACCTCCTCGAAACATCTCCCGAACTCGACTTAACGACAGTTTTACAAATCTGCGCCATCGCCAGAAAAACTCGGGCCCACCGGCCATCTGGTCACCTACGATGACCACCCTACTACCGTTGGACTCCTATCGAAACCCCCTACCAACTGCAATTTCTCTCATGCTCATATCTCACCTGTAGCTCCTGGAAAATCCGTGGAAACCAAGCCCAACTGTTGTTTTTGACAGCTCTGTGCGTTGAACTTCGACGCCCACGCACGATCACTTCCGACCACCCCCGTCAACAACTCCACTGCCGTTGGCTTCGTCTTGAAGTCCTTTACCCACTGCAACTTCCTGTTTCTGTTGTTCATTTCTGAAATTTCATTGAGACGTGCGACAACGGACGTTGCGCGAATCTGTCCTCTCCGGCTTCTCACGGCCGCCCACCACCGTGCGCTCATGCTGTCGGCCATCCGTCGGGCCGAGCATCTTCCTATGGTCTCACTTCATCTACCGACAGCCCCCCTTGGACTCTCGGAGTTCACGAGCATTGCCGCACGCACGCACTTTTAGCCGATGTCACCGTTATCGTGAAGAACCGTTGCGCTACTCACAACGGGAGGAGGATCGCTGATTAGCTCGCTGATTTCACGCCACCACCCCACTATCCAGAGGTACCTCACTGCGCTACCTGTGGCTGAAGAGTTCCAGACGACGCCGACGTTTCACCGCTCAGACCCGACTTCCGCTTGTTGGACGGCATCACGAGGATGGTTTCCCTAACGAGTAGTAAAACCCACACCGTAGCTAATCAAACCCTAAACTAAAATTGGACAACTTGAACCAAATTTACTTTCAACATCTGTAAAACGCTGCCCACCGTAGGAAAGATCAACAATCGGACAATTTTTCTGTGCACATAGGGTAGTAGTCGATCTAGATTGAACAAAAACATCAAAACGTGGCTTTTTGACTGTTAGGCTAGTCCCGTCAATTTTAGAAACAAACCCTAATAGGGCTTATTGAAAAACGTGACCTGACACCGTCGTCATGACCTTGTTTCAGACGGGCTACCGTAGACGCGACGCTTGGACGGGACGCTCCGGACGGACGACACACTCGCCACCGCAGGCAAGTGTACTCACTTGCACTTTTGGCCGTGCCTAGGCCTTAGACTACTAGAACTATTAAACTGTGAACAAAGAGAACCAGGCATGAAATGATAGCGTCTGGGACACCCCTTAACGGCTTAGACTTGACGACGAAGTCTAAGCTCAAACAACTACTTTTAACACCGTAGGGTTATCTTGTGTGTGCGTGCGTGTGGACCCCCTAGAAGAACCAACCCTGTCATGTCACGTCGTGTCTTGTTTTGCACAGCCTGCGGGCAATAGGGCACTCACCAGTGAGTGGGTGATCCCTTGTACGGATACACAGCCTGCGAGCAATAGGGCACTCACCAGTGAGTGGGTGATCCCTTGTATGGATACACAGCCTGCGGGCAATAGGGCACTCCCCAAGCTAGAGAGAGTGATCCCTTGTACGGATACACAGCCTGCGGGTAATAGGGCACTCACCAAGATAGCGTGAGTGATCCCTTGTACGGACTTGTCTTGTGCACTTGGGTTGGGGTAGGGTTGAGCGTGCGCACGGGGATAGGGTCTGATCCCCCTCGAACCGTAAGGCGTGAACCCTTCGAGTCACACGTGTCTTGTCTTGTCTTGTCCTGTCCTGTCTTGCTTTTCTTGTCACGTCTTATCACGACCCGTTTAGGTTAGTCCCTTAGTCGGTAGCACACGCTACGACTACTGCTTGCTATGCTTTACTTTCTTGCTGCGTTTACTTCCTTTTGATACTCTGTTATAAACTCAGCATGCTAATCAACCAGTAAACTGTTGTTTAATAGTTCAGTACACTTGCAGTAGAATCTAACCCTTTTTGTCGACTTTACCTGACGAACAGTTCCTTTCTTTTGGGTGATGTACGTCAGGTGTGGAGCCAGAGTACGTTGACGAGGCGGAGCTACCAGAGGACGTAGAGCCGGAGGACGTCGATCCTGAGTACGTGCCTGAGGAGGATCAGAGCTAGAGGTCTTCGCGTTGCTGATCCAGAGGTCTCACTACAGTTTAGTTGGATGCGTAGCACCGTTTACTTTCTGTCTAGGTTGGGTGCTTGCACCAGTAGTTTACCTTTCAGTGGTTGTAGCCGTGTCAGGCTTTTGTTAGACTCTCAGTACTCTGGATGAATATTTTGGAATAAAATGAATGTTTCCTTTTTAGTACTTTGTTTTTTCCGTACTAACCTATAGGGACCTGTTCCTTCGTCTTGGAGCACCACACAGACGCTTATTGGGTCCGAGCTTCTCAGCTCCGGCCTAAGCGGGCCTTAGTCATGCTTCGCCTCCATCGTTTGGGAAGCGGGGCATGACACAAAGTCAATGTGAAGAATAAGTACCTGTTACCTTGCATTGATGACATCTTCGATCAACTCGAATAGTCCACATAGGCCACCACCGCCACCCCTTGTGCCAGGTCGAGTGTGTAAATTCCATCCGTTAGCTTTTTCTCCACGGATTTCAAAGGGGTTTTTGGGGATTCTGTTGGAGGGTTTTAGAGGACATATAAAGAGAACTTCTACTGTTCCATTGAGGGCTTACTCTTCTTCCTAATCATCTCTTGAAAAAACCCTAGCTTTCATATTCAAGTTTTTCAAAGCTCTCAAACTCAAAAGCCCTAGAATTCCAATCTCATTCTCTTTTGATCTCCAGCCTATAATCAAAGTGATATCCTCTAAGCAATTGGTTGTGACAAGAGAAAAGGCTTTTCTGTCTTCTTGGAAGAGACTTCAACACACAACACACTTGCTCCTTCAAGTTCTACTTCAAGGCATAAGTGATTGTAAGTGTTGCTATTTCATTTTTTCATGTCTTTAGATATTTTTTTCACTCTCAGTTTGTGAGAGTGGTTTGCTTGATCCCAAGTTGTGGCATCGCCATTTTGGTCATGTTTAGTTGCTAATACAAATGAACAACTATTATAGCATCGCCATTTTGGTCATGTTCATTTTAAGCACTTATATAAGTTAGCTAAGCATGATCTTGTTAAAGGTTTTCCGAAAATTGTTTTTAGTAAGAAAAACTTTTGTGATTCATGCCAAAGAGGTAAACTAAGTAAATCTTCTTTCAAACTTAAAGAAGGCATAACTTCTAAGAGGCTCCTAGAATTGCTTCATCTATATTTATTTGGGCCAACTAGAACCGCTTTTTTAGGTAATGCTTATTGATTAGTTGTCGTTGATGACTTCTCTAGATTTACTTGGGTTTCATTTTTAACCAATAAAAATGAAGCTTTTGAAGAGTTTACAATATTTGCAAAGAAAATTGAAAATTTCTTAGGATCCACCATTATCACTATTCGTAGTGATCATAAAGGAGAATTTGAGAATGAATTTTTCACTAAGTTTTGTGATGAAAACGGAATTACTCACAACTTTTCTTTTCCTCGCGCACCACCACAAAATGGTGTTGTTGAGAGAAAGAATATGACCCTAATAGAGTGTGCCCTCACTATGCTCTATGATAGTCATCTTGGACTATAATTTTGGGCAGAGGTGGTGCACACGGCATGGTATGTGCTCAATAGGATCCTATTGAGGCCCCGAACGAACAAAAGTTATTTTGAATTATTTTATGATAAAATGCCGCAAGTTAAATATTTTCGTGTTTTTGGTTCAAAATGTTTTATAAAGAACACCTTTAGTAACTTAGATAAATTTGAGCCAAGATCCAATGAAGGAATCTTTATTGGATATTCCACACGTGGCAAAGCCTACCGGATATGCAACAAAACCTCTTCAACGATCCAGGAATCACTACATGTATCATTTTATGAAGATTTTGATGTTCCTCATATTATTGACGATAGTATAGATGTTTTATGTGATTCCATTAGTAATGTTAAAATTAATGATTCCATTATTGAGACTAACAATACTAATGAAATTGTTGAGAGTTTCCAAGTGATCCAGGTATTCTTAAAGCCTATCCGACCGTTCGTAATCACACCCATAACCAAATTATTGGAGATATTGGTGTGGGTGTACGAACAAGGTCAAGGATTGATTAAATCTCTCATTGTGCATTTGTCTCTTTCATTGATCCAAACAACATCCAAGAAGCGTGTGAAGATAGCTCTTGGATAGTTGCAATGTTAGAAGAACTCATGCAATTTTTGAGAGAAATGAAGTTTGGGAGTTTGTTCCTCTTCCAAGTGGTCACCAAGTGATTGGGACCAAGTTGATTTTTAAGAACAAGACCGATGAAAACGAGGTCATCACAAGGAATAAAGCAAGGTTAGTAGCTCAAGGCTTTCGGCAAGAGGAAGGTATTGATTTTGAAGAATCATTTGCCCCCGTAGCTAGATTAGAAGCTATTAGATTGCTTTTATCTTTTGCATCCCATAAAAATTTTAAATTATTTCACATGGATGTTAAAAGTGCTTTTCAAATGGTATTGTTACTTAACCACCCGGTTTCATTCATGAAAAATTTCCAAACCATGTTTTCAAACTTAAGATAGCATTGTATGGGTTGAGACAAGCTCCTAGAGCTTGGTATGATCGACTCAAAATATTTCTTTTGGATTTAGGTTTTAAAATGGGTGAAGTTGATTCAACTCTTTTCATTAAAGATTATGAAAATGACATCCTATTAATTCAAGTTTATGTAGACGATATAATATTTGGTTCAACTAACTTAATATTTGCCAAGAATTTTCTAAGTCTATAAAGGATGAATTCGAAATGAGCCATATGTGTGAGCTCAACTACTTCCTTGGACTACAAATTCGGCAAATGAAGGATGGAACTTTCATACATCAAACAAAGTACACCTGGAATCTTATCAAGCTATTCAGGATGGAATCGTCTTCAAGCAAATGGACTTTCATGAGTACGACACCCCATCTACACAAGGATAAGAACAGGAAAGATGTAGACGTTCGTCTGTATCGAGGTATGATCGGTAGATTACTTTACTTAACCGCTAGTAGGCCCGATATAATATTCTCCGTATGTCTTTGTGCTAGATATTAAGCTAGTCCTAAGGAGTCACACTTGGTTGCGGTTCAACGAATTTTTCGTTACCTCAATCATTCACTAGATTATGGGTTACTTTACCCTAAGTCTAGCACATATGAGCTAATCTCATATAGTGATACCGACTTTACCGGATGCAAATCCGATAGGAAGAGTACTAGCAGTAGTTGCCATTTTCTAGGAAATTCTCTAGTTTCTTGGCTTTCCAAGAAACAGAACTCGGTATCATTGTCCACGACTGAAGCGAAGTACATTGTCGCGGGTCTTGCATGTGCACAAGTTCTTTGCATAAGACACACGCTTAATGACTATGGTGTCAATTGTGATACTTGTCCTATCATGGTAAATAACCAAAGTGCAATTTGTCTTTCCAAGAATTTGGTACATCACTCCCGTACCAAACACATAGATGCGAGACACCACTTCATTAATGATCATGTAGCTAAGAAGTACATCATCTTAGAGTACATTGAAACCCACAAACAAATCGCCGACATCTTCACTAAATCTCTTAAAGAAGATTCATTTGTGAGGTTACGTGGAGAATTAGGGATTTTGGATGAATCTGAATTATATGAGTTCATACTTTTATGATAAATCATGCTTTGAACTCATGTCATCATTTCACTTCTATTCTTTTGATATGCTATATGTTTTCATATTTTTTTTCAAGAGATGTATTTGCGATTTTGATGATTTCAATTGTTTGATTAATATACGTGATATGTATGTTATCTATAATATTTTGATAATGATTTCATGATTAGAGTATTGTTAGAGTATATGTCTTAGGGTGAGTTTTCTCAATCCTCTGGATTTCAGCCTCTTTGTACATTTTTGGACCAGGACAGACGACTGTCAATACTTCGACAGTCGCCTACCCAACTCTAATTTTCTTATCTGAATTTTGAATTTTTTCACATAGGAGACTGGTGCACATTTTCCAGGCGCATGTCTCTCCGACATGCAACGACAAGTTGTTCATCAGGCGACTGTCTTGATCTTGAAATGTCTCTGTTTATTCATCATATTTTTGACCCTCTGTTAGACGACTATTGTGTAATTTACAGTCTACTGTCTTTTTGCCAGGCGACTATGAGTTACTTAACAGGCGCATGTCTATCTACCCAAGTGATTTCTATATCTTTTCGGCCAGTCGTCTGACGATTTCACATCAGTCGACTGTCCACATCAGTGGTGGTTGTTAACTCAATATGAGCCGTCGATTTGTCGATCCAACTGCCCAGATTCATTTGCCCCCATCTTATATACACGACGATGTCGATCTTTTCTCTCTCATCCGATCGATTTCCCTCATCTTCCTCCTTCGAACGACAACCGTCACTTCATCGTCCTCGTCGATTCAAAGATCCTACCTGTCGATCTCTCTCCCCGATCACTCGATCGAGAGTTTGGATCTCTCCTCCTCCATCGTTTGTTGCAGATTTGGTAGATCTTTCTTGTTTTCGTTCGATCGTGCCCTATTTCCTTGTCTTAATGTCGATATGTGATCATGGCCCCCCCCAAAACTACTACATCATGGTTCAAACCTTTGAGGAAACATGGTTCTCCATCCTCACCCCGCTCTCAGAGACCTCAGTCATCACCGTCTTCTGGTGAGTTTCTGGGGATATCAGTCACTGATCCTCTTCCTTCAGCATCTGAGGTTTAACCCATTCCTTCGTAACCAGCCAAGCCATCCTCTCCTTCTCATTCAGCTCCGTCGGCTGATCCTCTCCTCGTTCAGTTGAATGAGCGAGTTTCTCTGCTTGAAATGAAAGTTTCGGACATAGATCGGAAGCTTTCGCTTCTTCTTGAGCTGAACTATAGGCTGTTTCAGTATCATGGCTTTCTGGTTCCTGCCTCTCTCCAGGCTCTGTTCACCATCCAATGATGTTAACGTGCGTTTATATTTTATATATTCACGCACGTCTTCTTCATGATTTTCCGTTGTTTTCCGGTGTTTTGTATCCATTCTCTCGTGATTTTAGTTTTCTTTCACTTCTTTGTGTTTTTGTGCCAATCAGGAGATTGCCAGCATTGGGGACATATAAAGCAGATATCATGAGTCCCCTAGCAACAGGAGATGTCACGCGCGATCCCAAGGGCCAAACGTCGAAGAATACCATGTTTCAGCCCTCAACCGATCGGGAGGACAGAGCCACCCGATCGGTTTGTGCATACGTATCCGACCCGGACAGGAGCAGCAGCGAAGAGAATCTCACCCGATCGGTTCAGTGATTGGGTGAAAACGACAGAGCTCTCTATCTTTTGGAGCTGAATTCCAACCGATTGGGTGACATCTCACCCAATCGGTTCATCTGTAGCCGAACTCTCCTAACTCTCGAACCGGCGACATCACCTGATCGGTTCAGCGACAGGATGATGTATATGAAGAACTAAAGGGAATGTCGGCCATCAACCCACCCGATCCGTGATGCTTCAACCGATCGGGTGGTCGTGTTTTCTATATATAGCCCTAGGTTTTTCCCAGAACGGACCCCCAGTTATTTTTCTGTCTTTTTGGGATTTTTGATGGCTCCTAATTTATTCTATCTTGTAAGTTTTCTGATTGTTCTGAAACCTTGATATTACGTTAATACTATTGTTAGCTCCATATTTCTATTGCTTGATTTTGATTCCAATGGCTAAATTTTGCTGTGTTGATATTCTTGCTATGAATCGTGAGTAGATACCCAATCTAGGGCATTGGTGGAAACCCCTTCGTGGGTTCTCCCTAGAACGACTATAAGATTAGGATTTCGATAGGGCTTAGGAATTTAGATGGTTACGCGGGGCATTTTATTGTCATTGGCTGGAGAAAGACTGCCTCTGACCGTCGGGGCAAGGGGAAATAAAACTGGCGTTTGATCCCCTAACCACTGCTCACACCCCTAGCATAGACATTGAATCCTAGCACGTGGAAACAGCAGGATGAAATGTTGGGAGCAATCGTTGCGAGCCTAGTGCTCCCGGAGTCGGTCGGTGTTAATGGACATGGGAATACCCACCGATCGAACCCGGGTAGACCTAGCGTATCATCTTGGGCATCGACTGAAATATCAGGCCCATGGGATGCTAGGTATCACTCTCAGAGGCAACGTCTCACCACTAAAACCTAAATCCGATCGAATTCCTATCCATCGGTCATAATAGAGAGGGCACATGATAGGGTGGAAACCAAAGTCCTAGGTTCCCTTTTATATCTTATAGCATTCGTATTTCTTTCAACCAACCGATTGTTAGGGCTAACTCACCCACCGGGTGAACCGGTTCCTTTTTGACAACAAGCACAACACACGCCTCCCTGAGTTCGACCCCCAAGCCACACTACAACACCGTGCGCTTGCGGTTACAAATATTTAAATCTGGTATCCTGACCGGCGCCCCGTTTACGGTTTGGGCACGGTGTCGTTTTACCGCAAGTGCACGGTTAGTGTAGGGTGCGGGTTTATCGAACTCAGGGAGGTGGATGGCTTGAATGGCTACTAGCATTGCCTAGGTTGTGTGCTAGCTACATGGATAATGTGGGTGGAAGTGTGGAAATAAAAGAAAGAAATAAAAAGACACGAAGTGAATCCCCGCTAACACGGGCTAGAGCACTCATGACACTTGGCATTTAACTTGACCCAGGATGAGACATTGCCCCAAAATGTGGTACCTAGCATCCATGGCCCGATATTCCGATCGGTGCCTAGTACGCTAGGCCTACCCGGTTCCGGACGGTGGGCATTCCCGTGTCCATTAACACCTTCCCCAACCGGGAGCATTAAGGCCACAATGAAAACTCCCAAGATTTTGTCCAAGCCATTCCCACGCGCGAGGACTCGATGTCAACGCTAGGGGCGTGAGCTATGGCTAGGGAGTCAACCGCCAAGTTTATTCCCCCTTGGCCCGATGGTCAAAGGCGGTCTTTCTCCCGCCAATGACAATGAAACACCACCGCGTAACCCTAATGGCCAATAATTTCTAGCAATACATCGAAGCGGATCTTGACTGGACAAGACACCGGACCCCAATCCCCAACACAACTAGTGTGTTGCCGTACGAATTGGACTCAGACTGCTAGAAATCCCCATTGACACATTTCATCGAACATATGACATGCAACCAAGCCAAAAGTAAATTTCCAAGCATCACTCCTACCCTAACCCGTATTAGGGTTCATCAAACACTACTCGATGGTGAAAAACATGATAGAAAGCAATAATAATGACAAACAAACATTCACCATCAAGCAACAAAGAAAATAACACAAAACAATAGAAAATGAGAGAATAAAATACTTAGCTTGCAATTGAACCCATCAATCCATTACAAGGTTTATTGGAAGATAAAACCCTAATCTAACCTAACCTAAAACTCCCAAGAAAGGGGAGGGAAGCTTGCTGAAAAATTGGCGAGAATCCCCTCCAAGTCGTGCTCCAACTTCCCTTTATAAGCCCACTCAAAACCCAACCGGTTCGAGTCTAAAACCCACTCAAATCTGCTAAAACAGGCCCACCCGATGGGGTGGAAGTTCACCCGATCGGGTGGAATAAACAGAGAGCTCAAAAACGCAGAAAATGATCTCACCCAGTCGGGTGAATAGCTCACCCGATCGGGTGAAATGAAAATCCAGACTGCTGCCAATTTCAGCACATGGCCGTGCTCAGAAAATTCCAGAAAAATATAGAAAAATCAGATTTAGGCATGCGACCTATCGTTGGAAAGCTAACGACGATGCCGACGCAAAAAAAAATAAGAGATCACCCAAAATCCCTCAGGAATGATAGCAGATCTTCAATGAGTGTATCAGCAGCGCGCGAAAGCGGAAGAAAAGGCCACCCGATCGGTTGAAACATCAACCGATAGGGTGAGCTGCTTGTTGCTTTGGCCATCAGGATTCGGGATCTTCAACCGGTCACTGAGGAGAGCGGGTGGAGCCGTCGGTTTGATATTTGAGGCGATGCAGCTACAGATGAACCGATTGGGTGAGATGTCACCCGATCGGTTGGAATTCAGCTCCAAATTCCCGAGAACTCAGCTGTGTTCAACCGGTCAGCGAACCGGTCCGTTGATCTTCACTTCACTTCAGCTTCCATCTGGGTCGGACACGCGTGCATCACTCGATCGATTGGCTGTGTCCAACCGATCGGGTGGGGGCTGAAAGATGGCAATCTTGGTCGTTTGACCCCCTGGATCGCGCGTGACTCCTCCCATTGCTCCGGGGGCTCATGATATCTTCATTATATATCCCTAATACTGGAAATCTCCTGCATTCACACAAAAAGACAAAGAAGTGAAATAAAACTAGAAATCACAAGAAAACGGGTACGAAACGACAGAAAACAGTGGAAAATCACAAAGAAGACGTGTGTGAATATATGAAATATAAACGCACGTCAAAATCCCCCCAAGCTAAACCCTTCCTCGTCCTCGAGAAAGACGAGTGAGAGTAGGAGCTTGAAGGGAAAAAATAGAGAGAGAGAAAGAAAGAGAAATCAAAATCCTAAATCGCCCGTCAGAGCCAACAAAATCAAACACGCCACACTAAGCAAGCATACGACAAAACACAACACTAAACCAAGGAATGTGAGTCCAAACAAGTGTCGTGGGCCCACGCAGTGAAGCGCGAGTGAGTGTGGTCACGTGCTACCAGACGGTGTCACTATCTACATTGTGCAATAAGGCTCCATATACACAAATCCAAGGAATGACCCAAATATCAATTCAATTTGAAATTGCGGTGAATAGTAGCTCAAGCATGCATGAGAAGAGTATAAGAATAGAAGCGTATCATGCATCGGGGACTCCACAGCTAGGGTCTAGGAAATCACCACACTATCGCCTAGGTAACCGCTAGAGAGTTCCTATGCCAAGTGTTTTCGAAAACGATGGAGGTTGAGAAGGTGTGGAGTAGAACACTCGGTGCAAATTCTCGCCTTCCCTTTATTCTCAGTAGATAGGAAAAATATTCACACTGGAAATTTTTGGGTTTTGGGTATTTGTATTTTTTTAATTTTTTTTGGATTTTTGGCTATACATATTTTTTTCTTTTCTATTTGCTTTTCTTTTTTTGGGTTTTTCTTTTCTCTCTTTTTTTGGATTTTTGGATATTGGGATATATACATGTGTACTCTCCCAAGTGGGAGAACGGTACACGACGAGGGGATTTGCACCAAGTAAAATAAAAATGAAATCGGATTCTAAACACTTGGGCAAAGGAGATATTTCACGCTAATCAGAGCATATGCTAAATGGGTTATCCTAGTCCTTGTTTGTGGAATCCCGACACAAGCGAATTGAAACATATGATATAAACATATAACATGCATATAGAAGCAGACAGTAGAAGCAAATACCGGCATATTCAAATCGAAGCATACAGACAGAAGAAGACGAGTGAGAGTCGGAGCTTGAAGGGAAAAAAATAGAGAGAGAGAAAGAAAGAGAAATCAAAATCCTAAATCGCCCGTCAGAGCCAACAAAATCAAAAATGCCACACTAAGCAAGCATACGACAAAACACAACACTAAACCAAGGAATGTGAGTCCAAACAAGTGTCGTGGGCCCACGCAGTAAAGCGCGAGTGAGTGTGGTCGTGTGCTAGCAGACGATGTCGCTATCTACATTGTGCAATAAGGCTCCATATACACAAATCCAAGGAATGACCCAAATATCAATTCAATTTGAAATTGCGGTGAATAGTAGCACAAGCATGTTGAGTATTGATTCCCCGGATTTAGTTTTGGATGATGAGCAAACATAAATATATCGTGAACTAACACTTTGTGAGCACAGTTATGGAGATCGTCGCCAAAATATTACGTACATCTAAAGCGACTTCTTAATACGCATGATCGAGTGCCTGAAGCTTCGTTGAAGCTCAAGGAGCAATATTGAAGTCAAGAGGAATGAAGATTGAAGCTTTGAAGACGGTTCGTCATGTATTATTTATTGTCTTCTAGCTTCATAGTTAGAATGTTAAGCCTTGAGTAGGACTTACAATATAATCTTCATTTCGCTCATGTCTTAGAGCTAGGATTATCATAGAAGCCATCAGAAATTTCCCGAAGCCTATCGCTTCTTCCCTCGGCTTCTAGTGCATGTTAGTTGGTTCAAGAAGAACAACCAACCGACTAGATGACGATCTAGTCGGTCGGCAATTCCTCTTGAACCGACTAGAATGCCTTGCTCAATTCAGCTCATTCCAGGTTAATTAATTAGTCGGTCAAAGAAGAGTCACCGACCGACTAGATGACGATCTAGTCGGTTAGGAATCCTTCTTGGACCGACTAGTTGAGCTTGCCTCTGTACAGCCTGAGTTACTGTTTCGAGTTAGTCGGTCAAAGAACGTTTGGCGACCGACTAGTTGAGAAACTAGTCGGTCAGCATTTGTTCTTAAACCGACTAATTCATCTTGAAGTCAACCTACTCTATTTCGACTGTTAGTCGGTCAAAGATCATTCACCGACCGACTAGTTGTGAAACTAGTCGGTCGGTAAGTCTTCTTAGACCGACTAGTTGTCATCTCCTGTACTTCGACCTTTTGACTGTTCAACCATTAGTCGGTCTATGTTGTATCACCGACCGACTAGTTGATGAACTAGTCGGTCAGTGATCCTTCTTTGACCGACTAGTCTGGTTCAGAATAGAGCCGTTGGGATCTTTTTGAACTCGTTTTTCCTTGCCCCTATAAATAGAATCCTGATTCATTTCTTGAAGGGGTTAAGCAATATATTAGAGATATTTTCAGATCAAAAGAGAAGAGCAATCAACTCTATTTCCAAGCTCTCTCTTCTCACAAGAATCTCTCCCTCAAGTTCTTGAGCCCTAAATCCTCAAGAGAGATTCTCTCCATTGTGAGCCATTCAAGCTAGAAGCTTGATTCTAGGTCACCATCTCCACCCTAGGCTTCCATTGCTGGTCATCTTCTTGAAGCTAGGGTTTGGTGCCATCTTCCTCCATCAAAATCCCCCTTGCCCTAATTTGGTACGAATACTCAAGGCATATGTATTTTGTTGGTAAGCATTTCATTTCATTTACATTCGTTATTTGAATTGTATACTCTCGGTTGTGAGAGTTTGCGTGATCCCGGGTTGTGGGATTCACGGACATCGTTTGTAGTTAGTTTGCACTTGCGAGGTTTTCGCAAGTGGGCATATTGGAAATCTTGAGTTAGGGTTTCTAACTCAAGTATCTGGAGGGGATCCGGGTGGTTGGGACGTAGGATCACCGGGAACAAGTCGGGGAGACTTGGGTGGATCCGAACCCATTAAACCATTTGTTTGCATTTGCATTTATTCTTGTTGATCGTTGTTATTCCGCATTGTTGTTTGTTAATTGCACGATAATTAGGAATAACTCTCCCTATTATTTAAAAGTACTATTCACCCCCCCTCTAGTACATGTGCAGTAGCTATACAGGGCACTACAATTGGTATCAAAGCCAAGTTCAAAGCTACACATAGCCAAAGTTGAGAGCTATGACGAACAACGACTACAACGTCTTCAAGAACCGCGATGGAGCTTCTTCAGTTATGGAAGGACTATCCTCCGTCAGGCCTCCACACTTCAACGGTACCAACTACTGGTACTGGAAATGCCGGATGCAAATTTTCCTCCGGAGCGCTTCACTATGGAGAGCCACCATGACGGAGTATGTCGAGCCTTCCGAAGAAGATTTTGCGAAGTGGACTCCCGCGGAGGTCGCCGCAGAAGTAGCCAATGCCAAGGCAATGAATGCCTTGAATTGTGCGTTGGAGCCCGAGGACTTCAACAAGATATGCACATGTAAGAGTGCATATCAAATATGGAACCAACTCCTCATTTTGCACGAAGGATCGAGTACGGTAAAAGACTCTAAACTCGTCGTTGCTAACAAAGAATTTGAGTTGTTTCATATGGAGCAGGGTGAAACCATGAAGGAGTACTATGCTCGCTTCGTGGATATATCCAACGACTTGGAATCTCTTGGGAAAACCTACACCCAAAAGGAGAAATGCTCAAAGATTATCGACGGTCTTCCATCATGTTGGGAAAAGAGTACCTTCGCCATCGAGGAAGGTAATGACATGAATAAATATACCGTCGTACAACTAATGGGTACCTTGTTGTCTTATGAGGTACGCAAGGATAGTAAGATCCGGATGAGGGAAAAGATGAAGGCGTACTTGAAGCAAGACGAGCCAAAGAAAAAGGCGATTGCATTCAAGGCCGCTCCATCTACCGATGATGAAGAATCAGAAAACGAATTGGTCATGGAATCCGTTGCCCGTATGGCAAGGAAGTTCAATCGATTCCTCCGAATAGGTAAATCTTTGAATAAATCTAAAGTTAGTTCGACTAATGCCTCTACTCCCGTGTGTTATAAATGCAACAAGCCAGGACACATCAAACCGGATTGTCCTCTCTACAAACACAAGGAGAAGGGGAAGGCATCTAAGTACGACAAGTCGAGAAAGCACAAGAAAGGTCTTGTTGGCACATTCACCGACTCCGAAGAGGATTCCTCAAGTGGAGAGTCGGATGATGGAAGAGTGGAGAAATCAAAAACTTGCTTCATGGCTAATGATGAGGCAAAAGGTCAAAAGTCCTCCTTCGATGATAGCGAGGATGAAAGCGAGGATGGTAGCGAGGATGAAGGCGGAGAACCTACTATAGAAGAAATGAGGTTAGCTAACCAAGAAATTTGGTCTAAATTTACTAAATTAGTAGATAGATATAATAAGACCAAAGATGAACTTGTTAGCCTCCAAACCTCTCCTAAGTCTATCATCACCAACAATGACACCATTGTTGAGACACTCGCCAATGAGAAAGCAAGTTTGCTTACTCATAATGGCTTGTTGAGAAATGAGGTGAAGAACCTCAAATCTCAACTTGAGCATGTTCATTTTGAGAAATCGGATGAACACAAGATGACGGATTTGACGTCTCAAAACTCAACCTTGAGTATTGAGAATAAGAATCTCAAATCTCGTGTTTATGCACTCACATCGCAAGTATCCACTTTGGATGCTTCGATGCAGTCTCTCAAAGAGAAGTATGAGTGCACGTTAGGCCGTATTAATGATTTCAATAAAGGTAAGGGCCATTTGGATAATATCCTAAATGACTTACTTCCGGCCAAACACCACATTGGCTTGGGGTATAAGATGTGAGACTCATCCAAATCGTCTACAACCTTTGTTAGGCCTACTTTCGACGCCTCAACGAGTGGGAGCAAACACCCTATTGGTAGTTCTCCTACCAATAGTGCTTCCACTTTGTACACACCCCCGATTGGAAAGAAACCTACTTTGGGTGGACCTCCAAAGAGGGGTCATGAATTTTTGTACTCACATGCTATGCCACGTAGGAACACACATCCTACTCCACCGGTTCATATTAATGATGATTTTTATGCTCCGCACCCACGAGCACGTGCAAACACTCATATGAGACACCCACATGCACGTAAACATGCTCATGCATATCCTAATTCTTATGTTCAAACATCTCATCCACATGTGCATGCCTACTCTCATAATCATCCTCATGCATACACACATCATCATACTATTGCTAGATCCCATGCTCCTAGGCCACATGCACCACATAGAAATCAAACTTTTGTGCATGCAACCACTAGGAAGAGGATTCCCAAAATGTACACTATTTGGGGTCCCAAAAACACTAGCGATGATGCTATGAATGTTTATGTGAAATCATATATTAATGATGTTATTTTGAATGATGATTATGTTGGGAAGTCAAGTTCCTCTTGGACTTGGTTTCCGAAGGGTTAGTTCCTTTAACCCTTCAATGCTTGGTACCATGAGTTTATGATCATGTTATGGGTACCAAGGCATGTGTTTATAAAATTGATTTTGATTATATTAATTTATGGGTTACAATAATTTTTATTTCGTATTTCAAATTTGTTGTCTAACCCATTGGATCCAAAAGGATTTTTGGATACCATAATGAAGTTTTCTAGATTCAATCCGCTTTGGGATACCAACCCTACCAACTCCTTGATTTGCAAAGACTTTCATTCAAACGGAGTTGATGGTGCTTGATCGATGCACCAATGTAGGGGGAGCTTAATGTTGTAAGTATGATATTACATTTGGTATCCATGTGTGATTGTATGCATGCATAGATAGAATTTTTACTTTTGATATCAATTCGATACATTTAGTATTGGTATTCTCATTGCATTTTGGTCTCTGATATTGACTATCGTCACTCGACGATTATTTTGATTTAATAGCTTTAGTTGGATGAAAACATAGAATTGTTTTCCATGCACTAATATAGCTACAAATGTTGATATTGGAGAATAAATTCCCTTCATCAATGCGTGAATTTACAATTGGTATTTTGATGACTTCATTTTTTTTCTTTTTTCTTTTTTCGACTAAGGTCTCCTTGGCACACCTTTAATATATTTTGGTATTTTTACTTTGGTGACATTGGACCGAGGTCGTATTCTTCGACTCCCGTGATTCATGTATTATTTGGCCATGATTTGTTATCATTGACTCCCTCCCGCACTTTTTGGATTATGCCAAAGGGGGAGAGATATAATAATGACATGTGCTAAATGATAGTTTAGCATGAATCTAATTTGATATGTTAGATTCAGGGGGAGTTAAGAAAATATAAATGTATTTCAAATTCAATAACTGGATTTGTATTTTTAATTTTCTCGCCTGATTGATGCATTTGTTTATTATTTCATATGGAACTAATGTGTCATCAATGCAGGGGGAGTAAGTAAATTTCATTTAGTACATTATTATTGATTATTATTTATGTTGGTTTGTCATCACCAAAAAGGGGGAGAATGTTGAGTATTGATTCCCCGGATTTGGTTTTGGATGATGAGCAAACATAAATATATCGTGAACTAACACTTTGTGAGCGCAGTTATGGAGATCGTCGCCAAAATATTACGTACATCTAAAGCGACTTCTCAATACGCATGATCGAGTGCCTGAAGCTTCGTTGAAGCTCAAGGAGCAATATTGAAGTCAAGAGGAATGAAGATTGAAGCTTTGAAGACGGTTCGTCATGTATTATTTATTGTCTTCTAGCTTCATAGTTAGAATGTTAAGCCTTGAGTAGGACTTACAATATAATCTTCTTTTCGCTCATGTCTTAGAGCTAGGATTATCATAGAAGCCATTAGAAACTTTCCCGAAGCCTATCGCTTCTTCCCTCAGCTTCTAGTGCATGTTAGTTGGTTCAAGAAGAACAAGCAACCGACTAGATGACGATCTAGTCGGTCGGCAATTCCTCTTGAACCGACTAGAATGCCTTGCTCAATTCAGCTCATTCCAGGTTGATCAATTAGTCGGTCAAAGAAGAGTCACCGACCGACTAGATGACGATCTAGTCGGTTAGTAATACTTCATGGACCGACTAGTTGAGCTTGCCTCTGTACAGCCTGAATTACTGTTTCGAGTTAGTCGGTCAAAGAACGTTTGTCGACCGACTAGTTGAGAAACTAGTCGGTCAGCATTTGTTCTTAAACCGACTAATACATCTTGAAGTCAACCTACTCTATTTCGACTGTTAGTAGGTCAAAGATCATTCACCGACCGACTAGTTGTGAAACTAGTCGGTCGGCAAGTCTTCTTAGACCGACTAGTTGTCATCTCCTGTACTTCGACCTTTTGACTGTTCAACCGTTAGTCGGTCTACGTTGTATCACCGACCGACTAGTTGATGAACTAGTCGGTCAGTGATCCTTCTTTGACCGACTAATCTGGTTCAGAATAGAGCCGTTGGGATCTTTTTGAACTCGTTTTTCCTTGCCCCTATAAATAGAATCCTGATTCATTTCTTGAAGGGGTTAAGCAATATATTAGAGATATTTTCAGATCAAAAAAGAAGAGCAATCAACTCTATTTTCAAGCTCTCTCTTCTCACAAGAATCTCTCCCTCAAGTTCTTGAGCCCTAAATCCTCAAGAGAGATTCTCTCCATTGTGAGCCATTCAAGCTAGAAGCTTGATTCTAGGTCACCATATCCACCCTAGGCTTCCATTGCTGGTCATCTTCTTGAAGCTAGGGTTTGGTGCCATCTTCCTCCATCAAAATCCCCCTTGCCCTAATTTGGTAAGAATACTCAAGGCATAGGTATTTTGTTGGTAAGCATTTCATTTCATTTACATTCGTTATTTGAATTGTATACTCTCGGTTGTGAGAGTTTTGCGTGATCCCGGGTTGTGGGATTCACGGACATCGTTTGTAGTTAGTTTGCACTTGCGAGGTTTTCGCAAGTGGGCATATTGGAAATCTTGAGTTAGGGTTTCTAACTCAAGTATCCGGAGGGGATCCGGGTGGTTGGGAAGTAGGATCACCGGGAACAAGTCGGGGAGACTTGGGTGGATCCGAACCCATTAAACCATTTGTTTGCGTTTGCATTTATTCTTGTTGATCGTTGTTATTCCGCATTGTTGTTTGTTAATTGCACGATAATTAGGAATAACTCTCCCTATTATTTAAAAGTACTATTCACCCCCCCTCTAGTACATGTGCATTAGCTATACAGGGCACTACAAAGCATGCATGAGAAGAGTATAAGAATAGAAGCGTATCATGCATCAGGGACTCCACAGCTATGGTCTAGGAAATCACCACACTATCGCCTAGGTAACCGCTAGAGAGTTCCTATGCCAAGTGTTTTCGAAAACGATGGAGGTTGAGAAGGTGTGGAGTAGAACACTCGGTGCAAATTCTCGCCTTCCCTTTATTCTCGGTAGATAGGAAAAATATTCACACTGGAAATTTTTGGGTTTTGGGTATTTGTATTTTTTTGGATTTTTGTCAATACATATTTTTTTCTTTTCTCTTTGCTTTTCTTTTTTTGGGTTTTTCTTTTCTCTCTTTTTTTGGATTTTTGGATATTGGGATATATACATGTGTACTCTCCCAAGTGGGAGAACGGTACACGACGAGGGGATTTGCACCAAGTAAAATAAAAATGAAATCGGATTCTAAACACTTGGTCAATAGGAGATATTTCTCGCTAATCAGAGCATAGGCTAAATGGGTTATCCTAGTCCTTGTTTGTGGAATCCCGACACATGCGAATTGAAACATACGATATAAACATATAACATGCATATAGAAGCAGACAGTAGAAGCAAATATCGGCATATTCAAATCGAAGCATGATAATCTAGGGGTCAACCAAGGATAGGTATATAAATCAACATCACAAAGTAGAAGCACACAATAAGCTAGTCACGACACACGACTCACATAGAAGCATAGTGAACCCATGAAGCATGAAATGCAATAGGACTCGACTTCCTAGGGTTAGTGAATGTGATCATCGTAGCTATGCTAAGTGTGTGTGTTTCAGTGGCAATTCATCATATGGGGTCATCTCTAGGAGAGAGAGAACAAAAGATGAGAAGAAAAAGAAAAACACGATGGAAAACGACTCAAAAACGAAGAAAAACGACACAAATGACGCACGAAGTGCGACTCCCCCAAGCTGAAACTTGCATTGCCCTCAATGCAATAATAGTTTATACGGGAGGGCAAAGAAAATGGGGGGGGGTGCGCACCGACACAAAAAGTGAAAAACTTGAAAAACACATGAACGAAACTAAAAAATAAAGAAAAGAAACACTCAAATAAAAGATATAAAACAGGACGAAAGAACACACAGACACAGACACACAACAACGACACGTGAAAACATGCTCACAAATCGATTCCCCCCAAGCTGAACATGACAATGCTAGCGAAATGATATGATCAATGTGATGCAGAGATATGCTATGGGAAAATCGGAAAAGAAAAGAAAGAAATCAAAATGCAGGAGAGGACGAGTCCTCGTCCTCCTCGGTAGAGGATGGGGGTGAAATGATAGAAGGGCACGACATGAAGGGTTTTTAAAATGCAAAAGCAAATCCTAGATACGCTCCCCTCGCTAATGAGAGGAGACGAGATTATTCAAATCTAAACTAGAAAGCGGTAAATTTTTACACTACTGGATTAGGATACACCTGAGCATAGGCAGATCCAAGATCTGAAGTGGGGCAGGTAGCTGCTCTAACTGCTCCTTCTGTGGCTCTGCCAGAAGTGCTGTGCCACGTGTGCCAATGGACCCAAGCAATGCACCTCCAAGCATCCTTAGTAGGTATCCACCTGTGACCTGCAAAGGACGAGGTGCATCAGCCCATGGCAAGAAATATTTTCCCAAAATAAATGTATCCCAGAGATAATCATCAACATAAGATGGAAACATAATAAAAGGGTGACGAATACTCCCTGAGAATGGGTCGCTATCCTCTGTACTAGCGACAACCAGATCCTCACTCTCCATGAGAAGTGGCTCTCCAGGTGGTGACACACCGCAGCATACCTCAGGGGAAGTAGATTCTGTGTCCTGCGAGAGATATGGTATGTCAAATATATACGAGTCTAAAGAAATAGGAAGTGAAAAGCGAGACTCAAAAGTGGAGTGAGAGTGAGTATGAAAATCTCCCTGAATAGGGGAAATATGCTCAAGTAGATGCTCAGCCGCAGAAGAAGTGGAGAGCGACGGTAAAGGTAGATGTGACTCAGGCTCCATGGAGTGGACCATCGTATCCAAGCCCTCTTGCACATCCTCCTCGACGATATGCTCATGCTCCACCATCTGCCCGATGTCCTGAATGACATCCTCGTGGTTGACTATAGACCAAGGAAGAAGCAGCAACAGAGATGACAGTGGAGGTGGATGTTGGGCGGACCACTCGTATGTTGTCGTGGTGTCCATGTCCTCACACACATCCTCCTCGCCGGTACGCATAAGCTCTGTGGTCTCCTCGGTGCCCTTGCAGGACTCATGTGGGGTCTCCGAATCAAGATGAGAAGTTTCTCCCACAAATCCTAGAGACATCTCCCCATCCTCACTATCACCATCAAAAAATGCTTCGTCATCCAAGTGGTAGTGTTGGAAAAATGGGGTATCGGCATAAGATTTGTCTATGGGGGCCGATGAGATGGTGGTCTCAACCATGAAAGTGGGTATATCCTCTCCTTCATCCCCTCTCCTCGGTGTAGGCTCGGAAATTGGTACCATGAAGTTTTGTAATAATTGGCCTTGGTTAAACATGGCACTTTCAAGGAGAGACACGAGGCTTGATTCTTCTTGTGTTGGTGGAGGGATATAAGGTTGAGGAAATGGATGGGAGGTGTTTGGGCAATGGTTGTGGGAAAATGTATGGCCTTGGTGTAGGGGGAGGCTCTCAAGCGTAAATGGGCAATCATAATACATGTGCCCAACCATCCCACAAGTCTCACAAACCACAACTGGATAAGGATCGTATCCTCCCATCTGAGCATCGAAATTTGATCTCCACATGGTAATATCAAAGATACCTGGACAACAAAAATAAGAAAACTAGAGAGGAGCGTCAATAGCACAAGAGAATAACAAAAAGATAATATAATGGTGGGGGGAAAAATTTCTTTTAAAATTTTTTTTTGTGTTTTTATGCGTAGTCTAACGAACCCAAGCTAAGCTAATATCAAACCGAACGCCTCCCCGGCAACGGCGCCAAAAACTTGACCGGCGCCCCGTTTACGGTTTGGGCACGATGTCGTTTTACCGCAAGTGCACGGTTAGTGTAGGGTGCAGGCTTATCGAACTCAGGGAGGTGGATGGCTTGAATGGCTACTAGCCTCGCCTAGGTTGTGTGCTATCTACGCGGATAATGTGGGTGGAAGTGTGGAAATAAAAGAAAGAAATAAAAAGACACGAAATGAATCCCCGCTAACATGGGCTAGAGCACTCTTGACACTTGGCATTTGACTTGACCCATGGTGAGACATTGTCCCAAAAGGTGGTACCTAGCGTCCATGGCCCGATATTCTGGTCGGTGCCTAGTACGCTAGGCCTACCCGGTTCCGGACGGTGGGCATTTCCGTGTCCATTAACACCTTCCGCAACCGGGAACATTAAGGCCACAATGAAAACTCCCAACATTTTGTCCAAGCCGTTTCCACGCGCGAGGCCTCGATGTCAATGCTAGGGGCGTGAGCTATGACTAGGGAGTCAACCACCAAGTTTATTCCCCCTTGGCCCGATGGTCAAAGGCAGTCTTTCTCCCGCCAATGACAATGAAACACCACCCCGTAACCCTAATGGCCAAATAGGTCGAATGTGATTTCTAGCAATACATCGAAGCGGATCTTGACTGGACAAGACACCGGAACCCAATTCCCAACACAACTAGTGTGTTGCCATATGAATTGGACTCAGACTGCTAGAAATCCCCATTGACACATTTCATCGAACACATGCCATGCAACCAAGCCAAATGTAAATTTCCAAGCATCAATCCTACCCTAACCCGTATTAGGGTTCATCAAACACTACTCGATGGTGAAAAACATGATAGAAAGCAATAATAATGACAAACAAACATTCACCATCAAGCAACAAAGAAAATAACACAAAACAATAGAAAATGAGAGAAGAAAATACTTAGCTTGCGATTGAACCCATCAATCCATTACAAGGTTTATTGGAAGATAAAACCCTAATCTAACATAACTTAAAACTCCCAAGAAAGGGGAGGGAAGCTTGCTGAAAAATGGGAGAGAATCCCCTCCAGGTCGTGCTTCAACTTCCCTTTATAAGCCCACTCAAAACCCAATCGGTTCGGGTCTAAAACCCACTCAAATCTGCTAAAACAGGCCCACCCGATCGGGTGGAAGTTCACCCGATCGGGTGGAATAAACAGAGAGCTCAAAAACATAGAAAATGATCTCACCCGGTCGGGTGAATAGCTCACCCGATCGGGTGAAATGAAAATCCAGACTGGTGCCAATTTCAGCACATGGCCGCGCTCAGAAAATTCCAGAAAAATATAGAAAAATCGGATTTGGGCATACGACCTATCGTTAAAAAGATAACGACGATGCCGATGCTAGAAAAATAAGATATCACCCAAAATCCCTCTGGAATGATAGCAGATCTTCAATGAGTGTATCAGCAGCGTGCGAAAGCGGAAGAAAAGGCCACCCGATCGGTTGAAACATCAACCGATCGGGTGAGATGCTTGTTGCTTTGGCCATCAGGATTCGGGAGCTTCAACCGGTCACTGAGGAGAGCGGGTGGAGCCATCGGTTCGATATTTGAGGCGATGCGGCTACAGATGAACCGATCGGGTGAGATGTCACCGGATCGGTTGGAATTCAGCTCCAAATTCCCGAGAACTCAGCTGTGTTCAACCGGTCGGTGAACCGGTCGGTTGATCTTCACTTCGATTCAGCGTCCGTCCGGTTCGGAAACGTGTGCATCACCTGATCGGTTGGCTGTGTCCAACCGATCGGGTGGGGGCTGAAAGATGGCAATCTTGGTCGTTTGACCCCCTGAATCGCGCGTGACTCCTCCCGTTGCTTCGGGGGCTCATGATATCTTAATTATATGTCCCTAATACTGGAAATCTCCTGCATTCACACAAAAAGATAAAGAAGTGAAATAAAACTAGAAATCACAAGAAAACTGGTACGGAACGACGGAAAACAGTGGAAAATCACAAAGAAGATGTGCGTGAATATATGAAATATAAACGCACGTCATATCCCCGATTCCACTACATATAGTGCCAAATCTAGGAGACGTCAAGCTTTATGGTGCCGTTGCCAGGGAGGCAACATGCTTGTTTCTTTTAGGACCCTGTGAACCCTAGAGACTAGTTCACATCCTCACCACGCGATAATTTTCGCATTCTACATTTTTACCTTTTATTTCTACTCTTTTTTTTCTGTTTTATTCTGTCAATATACCATACGTGTTTCACGGGTGTTTCTTGATTTTCATGCGAAGGAACACAAGAAGTCTTGACAACTTGATTCCTCTAGATCCCGAGATAACGCCACCTAGAGGCATCTGAACACGGAGAGAAGAGGAAGGGAAGAGGCTGTCACCATGGGAGAAAATACTCTTCCCCAGAAGTCCTTGCTTGAGTACTCGATGCCGTCCATCGGGTCCACATCCAGCATCCAGCCTCCGGCCATTACGACCGGAAGTTTCGAGCTGAAGCCGTCATTGGTGACATGGATCCAACAGGACCAATTCTCAGGAGCTCCTATGGAGAGCCCAATCGAGCACCTGGACTCATTTCTGGGGAAGTGCGACACCTTCAGAATCAACGGTGTGTTGACTGAAGCCATCGGCTCAGATTGTTCCCATTCTCTCTGCGGGACAAGGCCAAACAATGGTTGAAGGGGAAGGACCCCAATACTTTCACAACTTGGGAGAAGTTGTCCAATGCTTTCACGAACAAGTTCTTTCCCCCGGGGAAGACAATGAAGCTGAGGAGCGAGATCTCCTCCTTCTCCCAAGCCAGCCACGAATCCTTGCATGAGGCATGGATGAGGTATAAGGAGATGCAATGGAAATGCCCTCACCATGAGCTCCCCAAATGGCAAATCATCAATCTGTTCTACAATGGGTTGAGAGACGATCTGAAGTCCTCAATGGATGCTGCAGCTGGAGGGTCCTTCATGTCAAGGAACAAAGAAGATGCCGGAAACATTCTGGAGAACATGGCATCTAATAATGAAAGGTGGTGCGACGAATGCGCCACGCCAAGATATGGTGGAATGCACCGAGTAGAGGAGGTCGACAAGTTGTCTTGCAAATTCGATTTTCTATCTACCTAGATCTCGGCATTCATGGTAGGGGCAGGTGGTGCCAACACCCAGCAAGTGGCATTAGTAGAAGTTGAAGTCCTGGGAGACTTTGATGGTGGTGTTATCTCACCATCGGTGGATCAAGCGAGCGCTCTTTTCTATAACCCGACGGGAAAGCACCCTATCCACCAAGGATAAGCTCGAATCCAGCGTATTCTTCCAACAACCGGAACCACCCGAACCTGAGCTATATGGCACCATACCAGCATCCCCAACAACCTCAGCAACAATTGTATCAGCCACCTCGGCAATAACAGCTCCAGCAGATGTACCCGTAGTACCCCCCCCAGAAATCAGCAGCTTCCGCCACAACAGACACCACATAACCAACAATGGGTAATCTCTCCAGTCGAGAATCTCTTGACCCATTATATATCAAACCAGGAGAAGATTAATCTGCAGCTGCAGATGGGATAGAAGACTTTGGCAGATAAGTGACCCAGCTGGGGTTGCAAGTAGCCAATCTTCAAAAGACACATTGCCAATTGCCGGGTCAGCCGGAGGTCAATCCTAGGGGCCCAATCAAACATTGACCTTGACGCATGATCATGCAAATGTGTCTGTGATAGTCTTGAGAAGCAGCACATGGATTCTGACTAGGGAGGCTGCTAAAGAACCCGAAGCTCCATTGGTCGATGGGAGACCAAATGTAAAAGCAAATGACGATGGAGCTTCGTCATCAAATACCATGACTCTGGAGGAAGTTTCCGAGGAAGAAAAGAAGAAGAATGAGGAGGGCAACTTAAGGGTCTTCAAACCTATGGTGCAATTTCCCCAAAGACTTGCCAAGGTGAAAATAGATGAGAAGTATGGCAAGTTTTTCGACATGGTGAAAGACTTAAGTTTGCAAATCCTTTCCTGGAGGCTATAGAGACCATCCCTTCCTATGCAAAATTTCTTAAGGATTTGGTGACGAAGGGTACAAGGAAAGAGAAAGTCGTCCTGATAGCGGAGTGAAGCGCTCTGATTCAACAAGCGAATCCACCAAAGCTCAAGGACCCAGGGAGCTTTTCCATCCCATGCTCGATAGGAGAGGTGAAAATTAATCGGGCGCTCTTCGACTTGGGTGGGAGCGTGAGTCTGATGCCTCTATCATTATACAGGAGGATAAAAATAAGCAACCTAGAACCCACCGGAATGACTCTGCAACTGCCAGACAGATCGGTGAATTACCCGGTGGGGGTTGTGGACGACTTGCCGGTGAACGTCAGTGCGTATACGTGCCTGTGGATTTTGTAGTAATGGACATGTCGGAGGACAATCATACCCCGATTATCCTTGGGAGGCCCTTCATTGCGACTGCTGGCGTACTCATTGATGTGAAGAAGGGGAAGCTGTCCCTGAATGTGGGCGACCAGAAAGTCGAGTTTGATTTGTGACTGTCAATAAAGCATCTTCCAAAGGAACAAAGATGTAATCTACTGGATGTTGAGGAAGAAAGAATCGTTGAGGCTGGAGATTGGGAGGTTCTCTCGAGGAACCCCCCGATAGCTTTTGGGGCGTTGAGGAGCACATTGGGTTGAAAAGAAGAAGTAGCTGGAGAGATGTGTATCTCACGGACAACTCCTCCCGGATTCAAGAAGGTTGCTCTGACAGAGAGCAAGGGAAAAGAGCCCTTGGAGCTCACTGCTGACGAAGTCTGGATCCTGCGAAGAGTGGCGGTTGACACCAACGTGAGGGAAAAGCCCTCGGACACCACCAGCGGGAGGATTGTTGAGAGCATCTACCTGTCACCTCTATCACCGACTAGGGCCACTGCTCCAAAAGCTGAAAGGATGCCGATCATTGGGCATCACCCGCACCAACCCCCCTAAAGATCACATACCGGGAGTCGAGCAAACAACTTTAAACAACAGTGCTTCATGGGAGGCAACCCATGTTCTGAACTTTCGTCGTTATCTATATGATTATTTTTCTTATTTTTGGTGAATAAATTCTGCTATGGGGATTTTTATTGAGGAACTTAGATGATTTTTGTATTTGCGCAAAAAGTTACCCCCACCCGATTGGTTCATGCATCAACCGATTGGGTGGCCAGTATCAAAAGATGGGCCGTATCAGAACATCAGCCAACCAATCGGGTGAAAAATGAGGGTGATCGGGTGGCAGATCGGATGACAACAATAGAGGTCTCGGGAATTTTTATGAGAATCCAACCGATCGGTTGAGCTGAAGCTGTGATCCGGTGTCATACCGGGTGGAGAGTACAGAGCTCTCGGGAATTTTGTGAAGCGGTCAACCGATCGGATGAAAACTCACCCGATCGGTTCACCTGTAGCTGTTGATCCTCAAGGGATTTTCGAAAATAACCCAACCGATCACGTGAGATCTCACCCGATCGGTTCGCCTAAACCTATAAATACCCCCCCACTCACCTGATTTCATTTCTCACCCGAACTTTCTCTCTCCTCGATCGTTTCTCCCTCTCAAACGACCTCCTCCTCTCTACTACTCTCACAAATCTCACTCCCCCACTTCCTCCATCTCTCTTTCTCTCACATCATCAACCCTCTCCCATCCACATTCACCCCAATTTTGACCTAGCCCTAGCCCTAAACCTCCCCCCCCATTTCAAAAATTTCATCTCTTGTTGGATTGACGAGCGGTGGCTTCACACACACTCCTCAATTGCACGGTGAAGGACCTTTTGCGAGCAAGGAATCGTGTCGATACTGGGTACACTCGATCATGATCTTTATTTTTCCTTTGCCCAAGTATTTGCATTTTGCTCCATTTGTCGTTTGATTGTGTGCATTCGTATAGTGTTGCATTCATATTTCATCATCACACAATCATGGCCAAAGACAAGGGTAAGGGGATCATGCAGGAAGAGTAGCCGTCTCGTAAGAGACGCAAGTCTACACGTCCACCGAGTGAACGTGCTCATCCTACTCCTCCTAACCGACCTCCATCCCAACCCATCATTCCCTGGCGGACCCACTGATGGGCCCGCAGGGAATCCATTTCACGAGTCTAGCCCATAAAGCTTTTTATAATCGACTCAACCAACGATCTCATTTATCCACTAAGCTTACCCATGCTCAAACCCTGATCGATCTTGGAGTTTTCTCCGGTGTTGAGACTCTATTAGCAAACCTAGGATGGCTAAGCTTCTTAAACTCCCATGCACCATCATACCCCGCCCTCACACTCGAATTCCTCTCGACTCTAAAAACTGAGGGGGGGGGGGTCACTCATAGATTTCAGCCCCCGAAACCGAAACTACAGCACCCATGTGAACACCATCAACAACATTTTTGGTTTCCCCATTCTCGACGCTGATATCCGTCCCTATGATTTTCATCGTGACTTCGATGTCGATTATTTTTGGGGTCACCTCACACTTCATGATCATTATCCTCGAGGCAAGGCCAAAGCCTCCTCCATCATCCACCATGTCTTTCGTCTATCCCACTGCATCATATCGAGCACTTTCTTCCCCCGGGATGAGTCTGGGACCGTGACCATCCCTGACCTTTTTATCCTTTGGGCTATGACTTTTGACTTCATTCCCAGTGTTGACGGGATCACTTTCGAGGCCCCACGCGTACCCATTAACGGCGGTGCATGGCTAATTCAAAAACTCCTTGATATTAGCCACGTCGACAAGGGAGAATATTACTGCAGGGGCCTCGTTACTCTCATTGCCTTACACCCCCCGTTCAACGTCGTTATCCCCCGTGACTTGCCGCATGCTGCATGATCTACATATCTTGATCTTGATGTCCCGCGGCACACCCACATGATCAAGCCTCGAGGTATCGGTCGGTATGTCTTTTACTATGGCCACCCCCTACACCATATACCACTCTGCCTAATCCTGGCCATATGGCAGACTGGTCGTTTCCTCTAGATCCAGAGTTTGTTGGGGGGGTTACATCTTCAGTTTCCACTCCCTGACGCACCACGACCACCGTCCCTTGCCGCCCACTTAGGCAAGCAGGATATCCCAACGGTCAGAGGAGACCCTGGGGCTAGACCTAGTGTCACGACCCCAGTTTCTGCTGTTGTTTCTTTTGAGGGACTTACTACGGCCCTCCTAGGCCTAGCCTCTGGTGCCGGCACGACCACTGCTACCGACACCTCTTCTGCTGTACGTCAGGCCACCTCCGCTCGCCTCGCTATTGAGGCTGAGCTAGCTGCTCTACACGCTGGCGCATCCTCTTCTACCTCCTCGGACCCATCCACTTCTTTCTTTTCACACCCACGTTTCCTCGCACTCGAGCGAAACATGGCTGCCATTCTCCGCCATCTTACACACATCTACGGTCCTCCTCCACCTACTCCAGCACCATCACCACCTGCTTGGCCTCCTAGATGATCATCGCCTCCTCCATCACGATCATCACCTCCTCCATCCCCCTAGGCGATCATCCCCCCTCCCTCCACTTCTTCTCCACCCACGACCACTACCGTAGATCCTACACTTTCACCACCCTTTACATCCATCACTATTGCTTATTCGCGCCGCAAGAAATTAGTTGTGCGCTCTAAATCATTACCCACTCCCACCACCTTGGTCGCTGTATCCCTCCCACTTACCATTACCACCGACACTCCATCCATCGTTCACACCACCACCGCACCCATCCATCCATCGTCTCTACCCCTTTCTCCACTTATATGCACACCCATCACCTCTCCTGCCCACACCCATCCAGTATCTTCCGAGGAGGACGAGGTCACTACCTCTCCTGCATTTTGATTTCTTTCTTTTTCTTTTCCGATTTCACCCCTAGCCCATTATTTCTGCATCATCATGATCACACATTTTTGCTAGCATTGTCATGATCAGCTTGGGGGAAATCTATTTTTGTGCGTGTTATCGTGTGCTGTCATTGTCGTGTGCTTGTTTATATGTGTTCTTTGGATGTGCTTTTATATCTTTTATTTGTGTGTTTCCTTTTCTTTAATTTTCTGTTTCGTTTGTGTGTTTTTTCATGTTTTCATCTTTTTGTGTCGGTGCGTACTTCCCTCCTATTTTCGTTGCCCTCCCATATTTACTACTATTGCATTGAGGGCAATGCAAGTTTCAGCTTGGGGGAGTCGCACTTTGTGCGTCAGTTGTGTCTTTTTCACCATTTTTGAGTCATTTTCATCGTATTTTCTTTTTCTTTCTCTCTTTTTATTCTCCCTCTCCTAGAGATGACCCCACATGATGAACTGCCACGGAACTACACACACACTTAGCTTAGGTACGATAATCACATTCACTAACCCTAGGAAGCCGAGCCCTATTGCATTTCATGCTTCGTGGGTTCACTTTGTTTTTGTGTGAGTTGTTTGTCGTGACTAGCCAGTGGTGTGCTTCTACTTTGTGATTTTGTTATTATATACCTGTCCTTGGTTGACCCCTAGACTATCATGCTTCTATCTCGAATATGCGGTATTTTGCCTCCACTGTCTGCTTCTCTATGCATGAATAATATCACTACAAAAAAGTGAGTTTCTTGTGACCAAACTTAGTGTCGACTTAAATTTGCTGACACTAAAAGTATACTTTTAGTGTCGGTAGAAGAAAGTCGACATTAGAAAAGCCATTTTTTCGATTCCTACATATATGCCGACACTAGAGCTCATATCTTGTGTCGATCTTAAGTTGTCGACACAAGATGATAAATTGTCGACACTAGTAGGTGATTTTCTTATGTCGGCTGCAGATGTCGACACTAAAATTTATACTTTCTAGGGTCGACCTTGGTGGTCGACACTAGAACGTATACTTTCTAGGGTCAGCCTTGTTGGTCGATACTAAAACATATATTTTCTGGGGTCAACCTTGGTGGTCGACACTAGAACATATACTTTTTACTGATATATAAAATTAAAAATTAAACTATACATGTGCACATGCGGTGGACGTGCACTTAATTTTGATAAAAATCAGACCGCACTGGGATTCAATGGAATCTGATGCCTATCCAAGAAACGAAATGCCTTTCCTCAAACCCTAGCGCGATTTCTTCCTCCTGTTGAGAGCAACATACGAATATCTCGTGCATCTATTGCCGCGACGATGAACTCTTACGTTCTCAGATACACCGACCCTTTTTCCTACAGAGCGAGGAAGAGCGATCTCATGCCTCCTCCCGCTGCTCCGATGGGCCGCCCGCCCGGCGGCGGCTCGGCCAGTCTCAGTATCTTCACCGCTCCTGCGGGCCCGTTATACGGCAGAGGTGGTAACTACACCGCTCCGCCCCCTCACTTCACACTGGAGTCCACGGGGCGGAGGAAGGGGATTCGATTCCGGCCGAGGCGGCGGCCGTGGAGGAAGCGGAGGCGGTGGGGGCGAGGGTTCGAGCTGGGGAGGGGAGGTGGCGGGGGGCGAGGGTTTGATCTGGGGAGGGGCGGCGGGGGGCGAGGGTTCGATCAGGGGCGGCGGAGGGGGGGGGGGGGGGGGGGGGGGGGGGGGGGGGGGGGGCGAGGGGGCGGTGGAGTAGGCAAAGGGAGGGGAGGGCACGGAAGGGAAAGAGACGATCTTGATAACATCACCCTCCCAAAACAGAATTTTGATGGGTTGATTCCTTTTGAGAAGAATTTTTATAGGGAGAGCCCGGCTGTGCAGGTGATGACTGAGGCGGATGTAGCCGCTTATCGGAGGATGCGTGATATCACCATCGAGGGCCGGGATGTCCCGAGACCCATTAGGTTTTTCTCTGAGGCCAATTTCCCAGGTATCATTTGCTCTCGCAAGCCTATATCCCAGATCGTTCTCTTTTTTGTGTTTGATCAGATGAGTTTTGTTGCGCTATTCAGTTTTGGGTATCCAGAGGTTTGGCTAACAAGATTTAATAGCTTTGGGAACGAGCTTTATTTATTTTCATTTCCTAATTGATGCACCAAGTAGTTCTCTTTTTGATGATTTGCTTTTAAATATGAATTTTATACGTTTCTAATTTTCTCCTCTGCAAGCTAGGATCTAGACACCAGTACGGAAGTTACCATCATCCAGATCATTTGATGCAGGTAGTGCTGGTAAATGCATCGTCACGGATTTGGTTCATGAGTCCTAAAAATTTTGGTTGTTCTGTGAAGGATGGTGTCAATTTTTTTGTTGTTATTCTAATCCAGTATATTAGTAATGGTTTCCAATTAAACATTTGGTCTTATTTATGTATAATTGGTACTTCCGGAGATCTATGCAAAACTATAACATTGATGTTTAGCTATTAACACCATGTAATCACTAATCACCTGAGCTTTTGATGCAAGCGTCAAGGTGGGAAGACAATTTTTTGGGTACACTTTTTGATTACGATAATAAGTTTTTGTTGCAGTGACACATTCTTATAATCCCCGAGCTCATGTTCTTCTGGTATATGGAGTAAAAAAAGGAATCTAGATCTATTTTCTCCCAAGTTCATTTCTTCTATTGCTCCATATGAAGTCAAATGCACCAAGTAAATATTAAGATCAATGTAAACGTTCAGATATGCTCATTGACTTTTAAGAGATCAAGTTTGATGTTATGATAGCTTTGCTGTCTTCCAATTGAAGACAACCTTTAGTAAATTTGATGTGTATGTTTCAATTATTATTTTTAATCTGGACATTTCTTTGAGCATAAAAAAGAGTCTGTAGTTGACTGTTGGATGGCTATTCCTTTTACCAAGTTGTTCGTGTTATTTGTATATACAATGCATTCATATTGATAATATAAAGCCCTTAATTGTTATTCTGTGGTATCAAGTCCAAATATTTTCCAGTTAGTTGATAAGTCTAGAGATGTAATAGCTAGTTCCTAAATGGAGAATGAAGAATGTTTCAGAAGATTTAGAGGTAATAATATGAAAATGAAATATGTAATGTAACTTTAAGAAGATTGAAAAGGAACGAGTGTATGTTTATCTCAAAATTAAACAATAATGTTCTTTAAATTGATGACAGTAATACCTAGCAACTGATTTTGACTATTTATTATCATTCATTCATCATGGCAGTTGGGATCAAAGATGGTGATCTTTATGGAAAGAAGCATAGTTCTAACAATGAGAAGTTTTTGCAGTTTGTGGGAAAGGAGTAATGATGGCAGTTGGGATCTCTACCTGAGGTTTCAGATTATTCACCTTCAGATAGTGGGGGAACTAGTACCGATGGAGGTGCTACATCTAGTAAGTGATACATTAAACGATACGAACTATATTCAATACTTCTCTTGAGTTTAGAGTTGAATTGATTATGGTTCTCATTCTTTTGTAGGTGGAGAAACTTTAAGTAAGAAGAAATGTCGTGGTCCTACTCGTCTTGCTCGTGTCTTTAACCGAAAAGAAGGTGAACCAAAACCACGGATCGAGTTTGATGAAGATGGTCAACCTGTGGGAACATAAGCATCTACATTTTCACATACATGTGGCATTATTTTGAGAACACCAGGTAGGGTTCCTTGGTCTAAAAAGAACTGGGATTTGGTGGATGACTTTATTAAGGACTGGATTTGGGAATCAATTAAGGTAAACACATGAACCAGGTTTGATATATTTCTTATTTTCCTTTTACATTTGCTATATCAATATACTTATTATTTGCTTTGAACCTTTTATAGGATCGATTGGAAATTGAAGAGAATATAAAGGAAGTTGTTATTCACACACATATGAGCGAAAAGTTTAGGAAAACAAAAGCAAGATGGAAGTGCCAGCATTATAAATGTTACAACACTGATGATGATCGTAAAAGAAATAAACCGCCAGATTGTGTGATGGATGAATGGGTTGCTCTAATGCAAGTTTGGGCTACGCCCGAGGCGCATGTATACAATATATTTGTGAAAGCAATAGAGGTAGATATAGATGATACCAACAATTAAAAGCAATAGAGGTAGATAGAGAAATCAACATTTTTTTCCAAAATTGCATGTTGAGGTAGGTAGCTTACTATTGTATATATATTTTGGAATTGTGTATGTTATATCTGGAAAAAATGCCATAAATCGAAGTAAACAAGAAATCAAAAACATTGGAGGGACTAAAAGTGCAGCTTGCTACCGCTATGATCTGGTATCTAATTAAGCATATACTACATTTATTTCTAACTTCATTTCATATGGAAATTATTATTATGTTTTTTGGTGAATAGACTAAGACAAATGGTGTGGCACCATCAGATGGAGATATGTTCATCCATTTGCATTCACGCTCCAATAATTTGGTATCTGATCCAAAAGCGAAGGAGTTGATTGTATGTCAAGAAATATTTCGAACTTTAGTTGTCTATTTTTCTTATATGCATATCATCAGGATTATGATTGCTTGTCTAAAATGCAGGATGAACTGTGCACGGTGGCAACAGAAAAGAATGGAGGAATCCTACCCACGTCTATAGATGATGCTACATACAATCAGGTGATGCCTCCACAACATAGTGGTCATCAACGTTCTTATGGACCTGGTGTGACAGCAAAGACTCGTTTTGGTTCTACTTCTACACAATCCAGTGGAACTACATCCTCTCAAATCATGTCCATGCAAATGCAATTAGAGGAATATCGTCAACGAGAACTTGCAAGAGAGGAAGAACATATGCAAAGAGATGAGGAATATAGGTGAAGAGAGGAAGAACAAAAACAAATTATTGAGGAGAATCTAAAACGGGATTTAGTAAGGGATCTACAAATGCAACAACTTCGTGACATGTTACTAGAACTCCACCGCTAGGTACATATTTAATATTTATATTCCATATTTACTGTTTTTTGACATGTTACTAGAACTCTTATAATAACATGTGTGTTCTTTAACTTATTTTCATTTACTTTGTTTGTTTGTAGGTTAGAGTTATAGAGGATTTGATATACTTTTTGGCACATATGCTTACAAGAGCACTACCAAAAAGTGAGTTTCTTGTGACCAAACTTAGTGTCGACTTAAATTTGCTGACACTAAAAGTATACTTTTAGTGTCGGTAGAAGAAAGTCGACATTAGAAAAGCCATTTTTTGGACTCCTACATGTATGCCGACACTAGAGCTCATATCTTATGTCGATCTTAAGTTGTCGACACAAGATGATAAATTGTCGACACTAGTAGGTGATTTTCTTGTGTCGGCTGCTAATGTCGACACTAAAATGTATACTTTCTAGGGTCGTCCTTGGTGGTCGACACTAGAACATATACTTTCTAGAGTCATCCTTGTTGGTCGACACTAAAACGTAGACTTTCTGGGGTCAACCTTGGTGGTCGACACTAGAACAAAAAGTTTTTTGTAGTTCATATAAATTTGTAATGGTAAACTTGTAAATAAATGGCATCCCCACAAATTAAAGAAAAAGATAATGTCAAATTGCAAATAATCATTCCCTCGTTTCGCAGAAAACTTAAACAATTTTGGTACATAATTGATATATAATCACAAAAGCAAATTTTAATTGTTGCAAAAAACTTAAGCAAATGTTGCAGAAAACTAAATCATTCCCTCGTTTCCGCAAAAGGTATTTGCTATATGATCATTTCCTCGTTTCCTCGTCCCGCCCACCCCCCAAAAATTAACCGCGAAAACTCCCCGCGTGTGCGTCCTAGGTCACGAAACCCCTCCAAATTTAATTACCGCCGTCTTCCACAATAATTCCACTCTTATTTCCGCTGATCTTCTGGTCACAAAACCCCCGCTCTCTCGCAAATTCCCAAGCAACCGTCGAGCCCTAGCTACGATCTGTTTACAGGTCAGGGTGGCCGCGGATCGCCTCTTCTCAATAAGCCGGTGATCGCTGCCTGTTTTGCGCGAGCATCACGGCCCGAACTGCACCGCTCCGAGCCGCCGGCAGCTTGTTCGGATAATCGACCTCCGGCTTTTGATCGGCAAAGAGGACGAGGCCAGAAGATCGGTTCTGTTCGAGATTGGAGGCTTTTTCAGGTAAACCCCACCCATATGTTCGATTCTTCGTGGCGATTTTCTTGCCGTTTTATTGAGATTCGATCGGACTGGGATTCGATGGAATGCCTTTCTAATTGATTTCAGGGTTATGGTTAGGTATATAAAAAATTGGGGTTTTTCTTTGCGGCGATTCTCTTGTTGTTTTATTGATCTTCGATCGGACTGGGGTTTGATGGAATCGGATGCCTATCTAATTGTTTACGATGTTACATCTAAAAAGAGTGCTTGCACAGCAAAAGGGGGCCTTTTCTCCCTTCCTCAATTTTCTTTTAACCTGTATTTTTTGGTTTAATATTATTGTTATTATTCACATAAATTTCTGGTCGATGGTTGTTTGCTCTTTTAATTTCCTTTCGATTTGATAATGTCAGGACAAGTACTTCATGTCTTTTTTTGAGTATTCATTGGAGTTATCTTTACAAGATTTTATAACAATTTGCAAATATTCCATTATTTTATCTTTTGAAAATCGTGATAGCTCTTAAAACGGTACTGGAAAAAAGTAGTCTTAACATTGCTGAATTATTTAGAACCGATGATTATATTGGTGAATTCATTTATTTTTTATCACAGTGATACAGCTCTTGTAGTAAAGCACTGGGCACTGGTTTTGGCCAGGTTTAAATCCAGAGTATTTTGCATGTGTAGTGCCTCGAATTCATTTTGCAAAATGTTTACGGTGTTACTAATAAAGTCATGAACTGAAATGGTAAAGAAATTTTTTATGATAAGATGGAGTATAGAGATGCGATATATATATCATTGGAATGTTCAGCTTGTCAAGTTTTCAATGAGTTTTAAGATTTATCTAATGTGATGTCAAATGAAGAAGTTACATGCCAAATAAATTAGATGTATTAGGTTGTGTACATCCAATCAAAACCTTAAGTAGGATTTTGGTTTCAATAGAAGTCTTAGAGTTCTAATAGAATTAGGATTCTTAAGATTTGAAAATCGAGGAACATAGCACTTTATAAAGATGGTAGGATGTTGTTGCAAGGTAAGACTCTGAGAGATTATTATTTTATTGTGAGATTTTGATTGCAAGAGTTGCAAGAAGCGTCTCATCTTTTTATTTCTGATTAAAATAATGTAATCTTTGTAAGGAAAACAAAGCTACTAGTTAATTGGTTTGTTCGTTTTTCTGTACAGATAAGGCTGTTGACGAACAAAACGTTCGACGAACTACTCGTGAACAAGCTCGGTACATGTTCGTTTACGTTCGTTCAGGAAGCTTAATGAACAAGCTTGAACAGATTTTTAGAGCTCGGTTAGTAAACGAACAGAGCTTGAACATAACTGTGTTCGTTCATTTATGTTCATGAACAAGCTCGTTAAGTGTTCGTGAACAAGCTCGTTAAGTGATGTTCATGAACAAGCTCGTTAAGTGTTCGTGAACGAACATGTACCAAAAATAGTAAATTTAGACAAATACTATATTTTTTACTATACGTGAAATGGATGCTTGTAATGAGATTTATGGAGCTATTATGCTGGATTTATTTATTTTTGTCCTGCAAATATTTAATCATTTTATTTAATTGATTTAGTCATTGGCAATTATGTTTAAATAGTATTATTCCTGATTAAAAAATTGACGTTCGTTTGTTTGATTGAAAATCTGTTCATGAACAAGATTGATTGTTCACGAACATGTTCCTGAACATGTTCACGAACATGTTCCTGAACATGTTCACGAACATGCTCGATAGGTCTTGTTAACGAACAGAACGTTCGATTAACTACTTGTGAACAAGCTCGGTAAATGTTTGTTTACGTTCGTTTACGTTCGTTCGGTAAGTTTAACGAACAAGCTTGAACAGGTTTTGGGAGCTCGGTTAGTAAATGAACAGAGCTTGAACATGGATTTTGTTCATGAACAAAACCAAGCTCACTGTTCAAGCTCGTTCAAGCTCGTTCGTCAACAGCCCTGTGTACAGATTTGTTAAGCCTAAAAATTGATAGAGAATTACATATACAAATAGTTGAAGCAGGCCCAAGAGTATCCTACCGAATCAAAAGCTCTAGCCACTAAATTTTGAATAAAATGCATCTATATTGATCAATTTGTCATGTGAGCTAACACTTGTTGGCATATTTAGCTCATCTACAAACCATAAGCAAACATGCAAGAACTTGTTCAGAATTTTAGCATGATACTGGAACTAGTTAGTGGAATTGTTAGTGGACAAACCAAATATATATGTCTCTGTCTCTGCTCATTTTTTATCACAAAATTACCTAATAAATTTTGGTCTTTGTCTAAAATGTTGACATATGTTTGTTTGTAAAATAAAGTTCATGAAAATAATAAATGAAAAAAGGGTAAGAAAAAGTTGCCAGCTGCAAACCACAAATTAGGCAACAAAATATATGAAGCTAAGAAGTGTTGGGTGTCTGTTCACGACGTCCTTGTGATTTTTAGGCACTGAAGATGTCATTTTCGGTATGGATTTTTTTTGTGATATTGGGCATGCGAGATTATTGTTTTCAAGCTTGCAAAACAAAACTATCAAATATGGGTTCAAGCTAAGCAACACAGGACAGTTTCATTCTGTAGAAAGAAATACACAGTTTCTTGAATTGATTCGACATTTGTGAAGTAGATGACATGTTGATTTGCAATGGGAAATGGTAATTTGTTACATTTGTTGATGATTTTTCCAAGTATTGTATTATGTTCGTATTATGTTTTGTTAGTATTATGTTCGTAGGACTCATCAGCATTGTGAATTGCATATTTGCAATTAGTCTTGTTTCTCTATTTGTTCATAATTTTAGTGGTCGAATTCATACAAGGCATGCATCTTATTCCACATGTTGGTCATTGCAGTAGGATGTCTAGAGATGGAAGAGAATGGATGAGGTTTTCAAAAAACCATCCATCATACATTCGCGGGTGCGAAGCATTCATGAATTTTGCATATTCTCATCCAAGGCCAGCATCTTACAAGGAAGATATATTATGTCCATGTATTAAGTGTCTTAATAAGACCTTATTAAGTAGAAAAGAAGTGCATCAACATATATTAAAAGAAGGGATTATGCGATCGTACATACATTGGACAGAGCATGGAGAGAGTAGGAATGAGGAACATGAAAATATTAGGAATGAAGATGTACATGCTTCTAACTTTGAGCATCAGGGTTCTCAGCAGTTTGATGATATACATGGATTGATACAAGACGCACTTGGAGTAAATGGCTTTGATGGTAGATATAATGATGAGAATAGTGAGGATTTGGATGGACAACGTAGAATGGATGGCGAGAATGATATCAATGAAACGTTTCTCAAGCTTTTGGATGTAAGTAAGACTGAGTTATATCCGGGCGTTACCAAGTTTTCAAAGCTGGCATTTCTCGTACGTCTACTTCACATTAAGTGTCTGAATGGATGGAGTAACAAGTCAGTTGATATGCTACTTGAGTTGTTAAAAGAAGTATTTCCTAGTATTGACATGCCTACCAATTATTATGCTGCAAATACTCAACTTCGTGATCTTGGCATGGATTATAAAAAAATTCATGCATGCCCAAATGATTGTATGTTGTATTGGAAAGATAAGGAAAGCAAGGACAGTTGTGACATATGTGGTAAATCTAGATGGAAACCAAACACTTGCAGCCCAAACACCGAAGGTTCTCCAATTTCATGCACGAAGACACCTGCAAAGATCTTAAGGCATTTTCCATTGAAACCAAGGCTTCAAAGATTATTCATGTCTTCCAAAACATCGGAGCATATGAGATGGCATGCCGAGAAACGTATGAAAGATGGGATATTGAGGCACCCAGCGGACTCGGATGCATGGAGGACTTTGGACAACAAATATCCATCATTTGGTTATGAAGCTCGTAACGTTAGGCTTGGATTGGCAAGTGATGGATTCAGTCCATTTGGTACCATGACTACCACTCACAGTACTTGGCCGGTTGTTCTTGTACCTTATAACCTCCCACCTTGGATGTGCATGAAGCAACCTTTTTTCTTTATGCCGTTGCTTATTCCTGGTCCTAGCAGTCCTGGGAATGACATTGACGTGTATTTGCAACCATTGATCGAGGAGTTGAAGGATTTATGGATAAATGGAGCGCTCACCTACGATGCTTCTTCAAAAGAGAATTTTCAGATGCACGCAGCTGTGTTGTGGACTATTAGTGACTTTCCAGCATACGCCAACTTGTCAGGTTGGAGCACTAAAGGCTTCCTTGCTTGTCCTTGTTGCAACAAGGACACCGTTTCAGAAAGATTGAAATTTGGAAATAAATGTTGCTACATGGGGCATCGTAGATTTTTACCTCCCGACCATAAGTTTCGAAAAAATACCATGTCTTTTGATGGTTGCATTGAAATGCGGGAAGCACCAAAAAATTTATCGGGAGATGATGTGCTCGAACAATTAAGTGGATACAATCAAATCATTTTTGGCAAGCAGGATGACAGTGATAAGGTTGGTCAAAAGCGAAAACGAGAAGCCAACAAACTTCCACATAACTGGAAGAAGATCAGTATTTTGTTTGACCTCCCTTACTGGAAAGATTTCAAATTGCGTCACAATTTGGATTTGATGCATATTGAGAAGAATAATGCTGAAATTTTTCTTATGACACTTCTAAATATACCGGGTAGAACAAAAGATAGCTTGAATGCTCGAAAAGATTTGGAGCTAATGGGTATTAAACCAACACTTCATCCGGTGCTTAAGGGAAACAAATATATGCTGCCACCGGCGAGGTACACCTTGTCTCCAGCAGAGAGAAGAAAGATTTGCCAATACTTACAGAACATAAAGGTTCCTGATAATTATTCATCAAACATATCACGTCGTATTCAGGTGAAACAATGCAAAATTCATGGCCTGAAAAGTCACGACTGGCATGTACTCATACAACAACTACTTCCTGTTGCAGCACTTGGACTCTTACATAAAGATGTCACACCGGTTTTAGTTGGGTTATCTACATTTTACAGAAAGTTGTGCTCGAAGACGTTGGTGTTGGAAGAGCTAAAGAAACTTAAGTCAGATATTGTTGAAACTTTGTGCAGAATGGAAATGTTCTTTCCTCCCGCATTCTTTGATATTATGATGCATTTACCTATCCATTTGGCAGAGGAAGCGTTAATTGCTGGACCTGTGCAATATAGATGGATGTACCCAATTGAGAGGTTAGTGCGTAATAATAATACCAGCGTTTTCTCACAGACACACACCCAAGACACACATATTCCTATTTTTATGTATAATAATTGTTTATTGGTGCTTAGGTATTTGTTTACCCTCAAAAAATATGTTCGTAATAAGAGTCAACCAGAGGGTTCAATTGCAAAAGGGTATCTTGCAAAAGAATGCTTAGCTTTTTGCTCTAGATACTTGGATGATGGAGTTGAGACAAAGTTCAATCGACTTGGACGAAATAATGATGGCGTTGATGACGAGGAACTACATGGAAGTCTTTCTGTATTCACGAAAACAGGTCGTTCAATAGGGAAGGGATCTCATCGAAATTTAAGTTACGAAGAGTGGGAACAGACTCGTTTATACGTGTTGAGCAATTGTAGTGAAGTATGGCCATATATTGAGTAAGTCAACTCCAAAAAATTCTTCACTCTTTGATTTTATTTATTTCTTAACTAACTAATTTTTTGGTAGGATGCACAAACACATAATTAAGAATCGACGTAGAGGCATGCGTGTCAGAGAAGTGGAACACACTCATAATAAAGAGTTTGGTAAATGGTTTGATCAACATGTAAGGAAATTTTTGATCGAGTAATTCATTGTTTTATAGTTAATAGGATCACATTATTCAAACATTAGTGTGCTTACTATTTTCATTATATATTCTTTGAACAGATTTATCAAATGAAAAAAAAATGGAGAGCCAGTGAATGAACAACTTGAGAAGTTATCTCGTGGTCCGCTACATACTATTACCTGTTAAAGAGGGTATATTGTGAATGGATTTAGGTTCCATACTAAGTATTGTGATAGGAAATCTCAAAATAGCGGAGTCTTTGTGAGTGCGGAGACACCTAGCTTTGCTAGTGCGAATGACAGTAATCCATTATTAGGCAACATCGGGTACTACGGTGTCTTAAATGACATATTTGTGTTGCATTATCATGGGGAAAATAAGATTGTGTTATTTAAATGCAATTGGTATGATGTCATAAACAAAACGGGAATTAAACATGATGATTATGGCTTCACAACCGTGAATTCAAAGAAGAGCTGCGCTACCGATGAACCTTTCATTTTTGCGTCACAAGCACAACAAGTTTTCTATGTGGATGACAATTTGGATGCTAATTGGCGTGTTGTGTTGATGACTCAACCTAGGGACTTATATGATGCAGGGTCAGAAGTTATCGAGCCAAGCATGGTTCATGATTTACATATGTTCGAAGATGTGATTGACATCACAAACACTGGTGCGAATGTTATCAATTTGAATCGGGAAGATATTAAGGGGGTGGAAGTGGATGAAACTGCTGGTGATACTAGTGAAGAAGATGTTCTCATTAATGCTGATGAATTTGTTCATCAATTCGATGATGATGATGATGATGATGAAAGTGGAGAAGATGATCTCGTTGATGATGGGGAAAATGTTCGTGGATTGGGTAATGTTAGTGTAGGAGACGATCTCATTGAGGACGACGACTGATACTACAGCTCATCATGTTATTGATCTCATTACTGATCCCTCTAGGACTTGCCTCTTCTCGAAACTGTTTAAAGTAGGAACCGAGGACCAAAGAAGGCATATTCTTCATTTGATTACTAGATGACATGGCAAACTCTTTGCAATCTCCTGCAATCAACACGGGTATGTGTCTCATATAATGTTTCAACATTCGGTCTATTGATAGTGTGTCGACTTATGGCAATGCGTATCACTTGGCCTTTTATGACTAATTATGTACTTCTTCGGTGGTTAACACAATTCCTTGTAGTTGTATTAAACTTTGTTGTAATTCGCATCTCATGGCCTTTTTTCATGTCAAAGGGAGCTTTTGATGTATCTGATGCTTGCAAAGGCATAGAGCAACTTCTTTTAATTGAAACTTATATACTCTGCTATATGAAAGGGAGCTTTTGATGTCAAAGGGAGCCTTTTTTCATGTCAAAGGGAGCTTTTGATGTATTTGATGTATCAGGTTCGTTACGTTGCAGCTGAAAAAGAAGTATGATATTCTGTCATAATAGTTGGGGGGTTTCTGATGTGCTATTCCTATATATACCTGTAAAAATGTTTTAAGTGTATCACACATATTAGTTTCACTTATATTTTCCCCTAAACTTTAAATTGTAGATAATTCGGGGACTTATTTGTACACAATATCGATGCTTATTGCGCTTATCTGCTTGAATTTGTAATGTCTTAGGTCTATCTTGATTAGGCTGTTAATAATATTGCCTTATTTTTATGCATTCAATCCTAAAATAATATGCATAATGAGTTTGTTTACTTTGTAATATCCTCAAAATCCTGAATTGGCTTTATGATTATTGTCTCCAGGTGCATCGAGCTATCCTGCATGGTGGCGAGAAAGTGGCAGTGAAAATTCAGAGGCCTGGCCTTAAGAAACTTTTTGACATTGATTTGAGTAAGCTATCCAGATAGACTCTGCATGCCCAATAATTGGCTTGATTTAACAAAGATTTAGTCAAAAAAATTCGCTCTAAATGGGTTTGTGTCCTGTTGTCAATCCTTTACGATCTGAAGCCCTTATCTAGTCATTTATATTTTATATAGCTTATGATCTAAATTTCCATTTCTATTCTGAATCATGGTACTCATACTTAGCTCCTTTCCAGGATTTTTGCTGAACTGGTTATATGTGTTAGTTTAGTCTCCATATGTGTATACAAGTTCAATTATTTCTTTCACACATGATGGTAGAGCCTGCACAAACAAATATTTTAGAAGCTTAAATGTCCCTTAAATAAAAATCAACATTAGAAACAAATAAGAATAAGAAGGCACCTTTTGCATCATCTCAAGACCATCTACTTGTTTCTTGAAATCAGTGCTCAGTAGGCGTCTATGCAGATCTTCTCTGAGATACTTCATAAAATCACATTGCAGAAAGTGCACATATCAGTAGATACTACATGGTAATGGGTTACGCAGGGCAAAATTTATCCACGAATTCACTCTATTCAGTTTAGAGCACAGACTTTCTGGTTCAAATTAAAGCTAGACAATTTAATTACAAATTCACTCTTTTTAGTTTGACATATTACATTTAGATCACCTAAAATAACATTTCTGTTGCTATGCGTCAAATGGCCATGAAAGTGATGTCTGAAAGTACGAAGTCGTTTCGACAATGGATTGAGGCATTGAAGTTCAGGATTCAACCCATCTACTATAAACACTTTGCACCCCTTGCATACCAATTTTTGTTGGGTCTGAGACATCCCATGTTATAGTTCTTTCTTTTTGCTACTGTCCATTTTATGGCTAATTAATGCATAATAGACAACAAAACTCAAAAAATCATGTCTTCTTTAGTTTATGGCACCCTGACTGTTGCAGAGTATGTTAGAACATGTGATCATATTTGGATGGATGGATAAAGGGAATATGGTTAAAAATGATACATACCTGCTACTATAAAAATGATACATCTTAACACAATTTTCTTCAACCTAGATTATTGCTGCACATACCTGCTATTTGGTTGCTGAAGCAAACTTTTGAGTCATACTCTGATAGTGCAAGACTCTGTCTTATTGGCGCAGACCACTGGAAGTGTCCTCGAACATTTGCTAGTCCTGAAGCTATCCAGGTTCTGCTCAATTGACTTCCACAATTTCCTTTCTCACATGCATACCATTAGTCTTCAATTGTACCACAAGCTGTCTGGACAATAGATGTTTTAGTTTGCATAACCAGAAATGTTTCTATTCAGGTGATTTTTCTTTCCTTGTTCATTTTAACTATTAACCATGTAGCATGGATATGTCGGGAAGCCATGTCATATTGGACATGTATTAATTTGACATGTCACGCTGCATTATATAATATAGTATGTACAAAGTACAGTGTAAACCGTTCAGATATGGATTGAATTGGGTTTTACCATACTTGCATTGTCAGTTACATCTCAGTATCATGCTGGATCTTGAAATATATACTAAGGTTTTCCCATTTTTCTGTGCATGTCTGTTGCGATCACTTTATTAACCTGATATGCATGATTCCATTTACATAGCCTATAAATTAGATGCTTGAATTAACCTACAAACATAAACAGATCTTTGGTGGTAGATATTTTGGTTAAGAAATTACATCTCTAAAGATACCGGAGGGGCTTTGTAGGAAACGAGTCAAACTTTAAGTATGCACATAGTTGCATGCCTATTTATAAATTCAGTTCAGTGTGATTATAAATTAGCAGTTGTGACTATGAGAAATTAAAATTAGTGTTATGAACATCAGGTTTCTTTTATAGTTCTCTGGTAATCTCTTTACAAATACAGGTACATGCAAAGAAATCCTTAGTGGCCTTGTTTCCAACATGAATAACAGAAAAAATATATGTGATGGCTCTTTTCCTAAATGAATACATGGCAAACTATTTTGATCCTTATGAACTCGATTAAAAACATAATTACTTGCCAACCTAGCATAATCAAATGAAAAGAAGCACCGTTTCCATTAAAAAATTTACGTGCAAAAAAGGAAAAAGGTGAGATAAAAATTGGTCCAACTGATTGCAAGAAAGAGAATGTGGACTATTAAAACAAGAATGGAACAAGATGGGAATAAACTTATAAAATGAAAATACCTTTCTTGAGTTGTCTATAATTAAATTGTGAACTATCAGATTATTAGAGAGGTCAACTTACCTCTGCCTTGAACCTATTTGAATTATTTCTTCCTCATGCATTCATGCCTGGCATTCTTCATGTTGGTTCCAAATATCAACCTTGGCAACAAAGCTTGGCGTCAGGAATATAGCACTTCTCGGGTCTGGACTTCTGCTGGCAAATTATCTCAATGCCATTCTTGAAGCAATTTACGTCCCACAGGTGAATATCATTTTTGTCAGCTTCTTCTAGGGTCCTTGATTATGGCTTGACCTATTTGGTTGGTCATATTCCTCATTGCTGCTATGGTTGCAGATCAAATGCCAGGTTCCTAGGCTTTGTGCCTGACATTCCTGACTAAGTTCAATATAATTATATTAAGTGGTTCTTTTACGGATTGTTTACAAGGACATTGGTCCTATTCTTGTAGCCAACTGTTTTAGAAAATCCTATTCCATGAAACATATGCAAAGTGGGTGGATATTGCCTCCCTTGTCTATTGTGGCTTGAATGCTGTCTTTCTCTGCAGGCTTTCAGACGCAGCATAATGATACCTGCATATGCTCTCTTAGCATTGGTGTTGATTTCCCAGGTATTTCTTTACCAACCTCTAATTCATGTACTTATATATCTTCAACTTGGATTCATGCACAGGAATCTGAATCTGCTTGGATTGTTGCTTCCTGAATTTGTCTTATCAAATGGCATACACTGTACATTACTATATATGCTTTTCATGATGAGATTACCTGAGTGAATACGGAGACAATGTGGGTAATCTCATAGAGAGGATATTGTGCTATGTACATGTTAATTAACATATACATCAAATATCAGGTCATTTAGATATCATCTTCTCATGCATTAAGTGTATCAAATCATATATGTGTTGCATGTTCTTTTTACTTGATGGGTTTTCAGCTATTTGTTTATTGCAACCACCTTTTTGTTGATGATAGTTCCATTAATGTTACTACATGTCAGAAAAAGGGAGATTACAACTAATACTTCATTAATTTACAAAAATCATATGCATGCCTTCCTTCAAGATCACATGGGATATAACGATCTCTGTATAAGATTGATCTGTTGAATGAAGTGGTCCACCAATTTATACAAGGAATAGTTCGGAGGAGGGGTTGGCATGGGATCTGCAACTCTTGATGGAAAACATCAATGTTTGCTTTATAGGGATGAATGAAAGGTGTCCTCTTTCTTATACTCCAAAAATTATCACATGCTATAGTCCACATTCCAATCACATGCATTAGACAATGACATTGTACTTTTGTTTATTGTGCTAATGAGGTGGGACACCAAATTATAGAAACACCCACAATACTTGTGTCTTTGTTTTTCCCAGAACTGTAACCACCATTTTCATACAATGCATGTGATCACACAATAATTAGACCATGGAAAGGCCTTTACAAGGACAAGGTGGGCGGCATCTCTGCCTTTCCTCCTCATCAATGCCATGGCTGGCTGCTTACCTCTGCAGTCCTCACAAAAGAACAATGCAAAGCTTGTAGTCTTCTCCTGGGCCTCCACAAGCAATCTTCACACATGGGTGGCTAAAGATTGGTTTTGCTTTGCCAACTGCATCTTTTTTCTCAGGTTCCATTTTTTCATGTGCATGTCATATTCATTAATATACTGAACAGTAAAAGGAGAAGCCACCTGCTAGCACTTTATCCATCTGCTAGCACTGTAGGGTTTGTGCTCATTTGAAAGGAGCAGTGCATTTTGTCATAGCTAGCAAGGGGAACTCAATACTTGTGGACATGATAACATACAAAAGAAATCATGCTAACATATACAGCGACAATGTGGGTAATCTCACAAAGAGGATATTGTGATATGTACATGTTAATTAACATATACATCAAATATCAGGTGATTTAGATATCAACTTCTCTTGCATTAAGTGTATCAAATCATATATGTGTTGCATGTTCTTATTACTTGATGTTTAATATTTTTTCTCCATATGGGCAGGTTAACTCATCATGAAAAGGAACCGAAATTTGGAGCGAGCAGGGATCTCTCTACCTGAGGTTTCAGATTATTCACCTTCAGATAGTGGGGGAACTAGTACCGATGGAGGTGCTACATCTAGTAAGTGATACATTAAACGATACGAACTATGTTTGATTCTTCTCTTGAGTTTAAAGTTGAATTGATTATGGGTGTGTGCTAATTAAAGATTCTCATTCTTTTGTAGGTGGAGAAATATTAAGTAAGAAGAAATGTCGTGGTCCTACTCGTCTTGCTCGTGTCTTTAACCGAAAAGAAGGTGAACCAAAACCACGGATCGAGTTTGATGAAGATGGTCAACCTGTGGGAATAGAAGCATCTACATTTTCACATACATGTGGCATTATTTTGAGAACACCAGGTAGGGTTCCTTGGTCTACAAAGAATTGGGATTTGGTGGATGACTTTATTAAGGACTGGATTTGGGAATCAATTAAGGTAAACACATGAACCAGGTTTGATATATTTCTTATTTTCCTTTTACATTTGCTATATCAATATACTTATTATTTGCTTTGAACCTTTTATAGGATCGATTGGAAATTGAAGAGAATATGAAGGAAGTTGTTATTCACACACATATGGGCGAAAAGTTTAGGAAAACAAAAGCAAGATGGAAGGGCCATCATTATAAATGCTACAACACTGATGATGATCGTAAAATAAATAAACCTCCAGATTGTGTGATGGATGAATGGGTTGCTCTAATGCAAGTTTGGGCTACTCCCGAGACGCAGGTGTACAATATATTTGTGAAAGCAATAGAGGTAGATAGATATAGAAATCAACATTTTTTTTCCAAAATTGCATGTTGAGGTAGGTAGCTTACTATTGTATATATATTTTGGAATTGTGTAGGTTATATCTGAAAAAAATGCCATAAATCGAAGTAAACAAGAAATCAAAAACATTGGAGGGACTAAAAGTGCAGCTTGCTACCGCTACGATCTGGTATCTAATTAAGCATATAATACATTTATTTCTAACTTCATTTCATATGGAAATAATTATTATGTTTTTTGTGTGAATAGACTAAGACAAATGGTGTGGCACCATCAGATGGAGATATGTTCATCCATTTGCATTCACGCTCCAATAATGTGGCATCTGATCCAAAAGCGAAGGAGTTGATTGTATGTCAAGAAATATTTCGAACTTTAGTTGTCTATTTTTCTTATATGCATATCATCAGGATTATGATTGCTTGTCTAAAATGCAGGATGAACTGCGCTCGGTGGCAACAGAAAAGAATGGAGGAATCCTACCCATGTCTATAGATGATGCTACATACAATCAGGTGATGCCTCCATGACATAGTGGTCATCAACGTTCTTATGGACCTGGTGTGACAGCAAAGACTCGTTTTGGTTCTACTTCTACGCAATCCAGTGGAACTACATCTTCTCAAATCATGTCCATGCAAATGCAATTAGAGGAATATCGTCAACGAGAACTTGCAAGAGAGGAAGAACATATGCAAAGAGATGAGGAATATTGGCGAAGAGAGGAGGAACAGAAGAAAAGAGATGATGAATATAGGCGAAGAGAGGATGAACAACAGAGAAGAGAGGAGGAATATAGACGAAGAGAGGAAGAACAAAAACAAATTATAGAGGAGAATCGAAAACAGGATTTAGTAAGGGATCTACAAATGCAACAACTTCGTGACATGTTACTAGAACTCCACCGCTAGGTACATATTTAATATTTATATTCCATATTTACTGTTTTTTGACATGTTACTAGAACTCTTATAATAATATGTGTGTTTTTTAACTTATTTTAATTTGCTTTGTTTGTTTGCAGGGTTAGAGTTATAGAGGATTTGATATACTTTTTGGTACATATGCTTAACAAGAGGATGCTCTAGAGAACTTGAAGATACTTTTTGATGATATAAGGGCAATGAGAGATGATACATTAAAGGTTGAAGATACTTTTTGGTGAATACAAGGGCAAGAAGATACTTTTTGGTGAATGCTTGTATTTTTTTTTGAATAATAATGTTTAAAGTGTTTTGACTAAGAGAATGTTTGCATAATGCAAGTAATGAATACTCTCTACTTTCATTTATCTATTTTATTGTATCATTTTTATTTATGAACATGGATTTGAAAAAAATATGAATTTGAAATTGCCTAGCTTCGGAAATTAGCTTTTGCGTAAACAGGTTTTTTGTGTCGACAAACTGGGAACTAGTGTCAATAATCAGTTATCTTGAATCTATTTTTTGTGTCGGTTTTTGTGAACACTAGATGACATATGTTTTAGTGTCGATTTATTTCCACACAAGAATACTTGTTCTAGTGTCGACTTGTTCCGTCACTGGAACCTAACTCTAGTGTCGACTTGTTTCGTCACTAGAACCTAACTCTAGTGTCGACTTGTTCCTTCATTAGAACCTAACTCTAGTGTCGACTTATTTCGACACTAGAACAGTACTCTACTGTCGACATTATCCGTCACTAGAATGTTACTCTAGTGTCGACGTAATCTGTCACAAAAACCTATGTTGTTGTGTCGGTCCCAATGTCGACACTAAAACCTGGTTTTACTTCTAGAGACGCCCCTTTAGGTGACGGTCCGTCACTAGAAAAAAACCGACACTAGAACCCTATAGTGTCGGTTTTTTGCCCTTTTAGTGTCGAAATTGTTGGACACTAGAACCGCCTTTTTTTGTAGTGTATATATATATATATATATATATATATATATATATATATATATATATATATATATATATATAGGAAAATTTTCAAATGAGAACATTTCGCACCGTGCGAAAATGTTTTTATCTTTTTTTTGAAATTTTTTTTTTCAAAAATTCTTTTTTCCACCCTCATTATATGTTGTTATACCCCCCTCAAAAAATAATGGTTGAGAAATAATGTCATTTGGCCTTCGATCAAGCCATTTCATCAAATACGCACGTTTTGAGACCGTTAAATTTGTAACGGGTGGATGGGTGCTCTAATGCCCAACGGGTTCACCCATTATTTTCCCTGGGGTATATAATTGTATGGATTAAACATCAAAAAAAGAATTTTTGAAAAAAAAAATTTCAAAAAAATAAAAAAAAAGTTTTCGCACGGCTTTCGCACGGGATTTTTCGCACCCGAAGATTGCCATATATATATATATATATATATATATATATATATATATATATAATGCTTCAATTCACATGTGTCGGGACTCTACCAGTAGGACTAGGATAACCCATTTTGCTTATGCTCTGATTTGTGAGATAAGTTTTCCTTTGCCCAAGTGTTTAGAATTCGATTTCTTTTTTGTTATACTTGGTGTAAATCCCCTCGTCATATACCGTTTTTCCACTTGGGAGAGTACACAAGTATATAGCCAAAAATCCAAAAGCCCAAAAAGAAAAAAAGAAAAGAAAAAAATGTGTATAACCAAAAGTCCAAAAACCAAAAAAATACAAATACCCAAAACCCAAAAAATTCCCGTTGTGGATATCATTCCTATCCACCGTGAATAAAGGGAAGGCGAGAATTTGCACCGAGTGTTCTACTCCACACCTTCTCAACCCCCTTTGTTTTCGAACACACTTGGCATAGAAATTTTCTAGCGATTATCTAGGCAATAGTGCGGTGATCTTCTAGGTCCTAGCAATCGAGTCCCCGACACATGATACGCTTCAATTCTTGTTCTATTCTCATGCATGCTTAAGCTATTATTCACCGCTTAATCGAATTGAATCGATATTTGGGTCATTCCTTGGGGAAGTGTATATGGAGCTTTATTGCACAATTTAGATAGTAACACTGTCTGCTAGCTCACGACCACACTCACTCGCGCTTCACCGCGTGGGCCCACAAACTTGTATGGACTTAATTTCCTAGGTTTAGTGATGTGTTTATCGCAGCCTGCTTAATTTGGCGTGATTGATTTCGTTGGCTCTGATGGGCGATTTATGATTTTATTTTCTTTATTTCTGTTTCTTCCTTTCTATTTTTCCCTCCGAGCTCCTACTCTCACTCATCTTCCTCGAGGACGAAGAAGGGTTAAGCTTGGTGGATTTTGACATGCGTTTATATTTTATATATTCATGCACGTCTTCTTCGTGATTTTCGGTTGTTTTCCAGTGTTTCGTATCCATTCTCTTGTGATTTTTTAGTTTTCTTTCACTTCTTTGTGTTTTTGTGCTAATGCAGGAGATTTCCAACGTTGGAGACATATAAAGCAGATATCATGAGTCCCCGGAGCAACGAGAGGTGTCACGCGCGACCCGAGGGCCAAACGTCGAAGAATACCATGTTTCAGCCTTCAACCAATCGGGTGGACAGAGCCACCCGATCGGTTCGTTCACGCGTATCCGACCCGGACATGAGCAGCAGTGAAGAGAATCTCACCTGATCGGTTCAGTGATCAGGTGAAAACGACATAGCTCTCTGTCTTTTGGAGCTAAATTCCAACCGATCGGGTGACATCTCACCCGATCGGTTCATTTGTAGCCAAACTCTCCCAACTCCCGAACCGACGACATCACCCGATCGGTTCATCGACCGAGTGATGTATCTGAAGAACTAAAGGGAATGTCGGCCGTCGACCCACCCGATCCGTTGATGCTTCAACCGATCGGGTGGTCATGTTTTCTATATATAGCCCTAGGCTTTTCCCAGAACGGTCCCCCAGTTATTTTTCTGTCTTTTTGGGATTTTTTACGGCTCCGAATTTATTCTGTCTTGTAAGTTTTCTGATTGTTCTGAAACTTTGATATTACGTTAATACTATTGTTATCTCCATATTTCTATTGCTTGATTTTGATTCCAATGGCTAAATTTTGTTGTGTTGATATTCTTGCTATGAATCGTGAGTAGATCCCCAATCTAGGGCATTGGTGGAAACCCCTTCGTGGGTTCTCTCTAGAACGGCCATAGGATTAGGATTTCGATAGGGTTTAGGAATTTAGATGGTTACACGGGGCATTTTATTGTCATTGGTGGGAGAAAAACCGCCTCTGACTGTCGGGCCAAGGGGAAATAAAAGTGGCGTTTGATCCCCTAACCACAGCTCACACCCCTAGCGTAGACATTGAATCCTAGCGCGTGGGAACAGCTGGATGAAATGTTGGGAGCAATCGTTGCGAGCTTAGTGCTCCCGGAGTCGGTCGGTGTTAATAGACATAGGAATGCCCACTGACCGAACCCGGGTAGACCTAGCGTATCATCCTGGGCATCGACCAGAATATCGGGCCCATGTGATGCTAGGTATCAGTCTCAGAGGTAACATCTCACCACTAAACCCTAAATCCGATCGAATTCCTATCCGTCGGTCGTAATAGAGAGGGCACATGATAGGGTGGAAACCAAAGTCCTAGGTTCCCTTTTATATCTTGCATCGTTCGTATTTCTTTCTCGTGACAACCAACCAATTGTTAGGGCTAGCTCACCCACTGGGTGAACCGGTTCCTTTTTGACGACAAGCACAACACACGCCTCCCTGAGTTCGACCCCCAAGCCACACTACAACACCGTGCGCTTGCGGTTACAAATATTTAAATCCGGTATCCCCGATTCCACTGCATATAGTGCCAAATCTAGGGGACGTCAAATGTCCACCAGACTGTTTTTCCTCATCCTCTAGTTGATACTCAGGCACCTTCTGCTGAGTTCACCCAGCCTCCCTCTTCTGATGTTCTGCTCTCAGTGCATATTACTGCTCTCGTTGGTCAGTCTTCAGTGCCTGATCATGTGGAGATCCCTGCTACTGTTGGAGTTTCGTTATCAAAGCGAAAGGCTCATGTGTGTCCTTCTCGTCGCTCTGCCAGACTGGTGTTCCGTTGCTCTGGCCGCTCTTCGGACTCCACTGTCATTTAGATTGACTGATGCGTCTCTGCATCTACTCACCCTGTGACATCTTTCTGTTAGGGTTTGAGTGTTTGTCTATTTTTTCTTTTATCGTTTGCTTGTACCTTTGGATGTTGTTATATTATTAGAAGTTATTCTCTTTTTGCACTCCTGGTATACTTTTTGCTTCTTGGTATATCTATCTGGTGGATGATGGTGTATGTTGGTGTTGTCGTTTGTACTCCTTGTATCTTTCGATTATATATATATATCTATTCTATATTTGATGAAGATTTTGAATTTTGTCCCAGTAGGACAAGCTGACTAGGATATGACTAGGACAAGTTTTTGATGACTAGGATGACTAGGATATAGTATAATTTGGGGGGAAAATGTTTGAATTTTGGGGGAATCCCAAAGGGGGGAAAACACAAGTCCCATCATTAATTTAAATTTGAGTAAAATATTTGAGTAAAAAACCTTTGGAAACAAAACAATATTAAAAAACCTTCCCACTATCAAATTTAAGTAAAAAACCTTCGTACGCTCCCTTCCGCATTGAATTTAGTTTTTCAAATCCCTTCTCACTTTTTCAGCCGCACGGCAAAAGAGGTTATTGGTGGGAAACAAAACAATATTAAAAAAACCCATACTCTGACTGTCGGACATAAAAAAACTACACAACAAAAAACTACACAATCAAAAATACCAGCACCTCAAAAACCCCTGAGCTGAGCAGTGTCTCTTCCGCATCCTGTTCGTCAGATAATCGGAGGTCGCCCTTTTCGAAGCCAACATCAACTGGAAGAGGTAAACATCATTTGTATTTTGAGCAAGAAATTGAATTAGGATTCAAACAGAAGAGTGGGAACTTTTGGGTCGATTGAACTCTTAATCTCGATTTTAGTCGCGATTTTTAACGTCATTTCATTTCCCAAAATCTTCGCTTGAATCAAGGTCCATGGTTTTTAACAGACGTCCATGGCCGCTCTCTTGAACCAGCTCAAGGATCTCACGTCGGAGATTGCCCTCCTCCGCATCGCAAGAATCAAGCTCTTTAAACTGTACGATGCTTTTGTATTTTCTACATTTTTTTTCAGTTTTTTGGATTTTTTGAGATATCATTGTTTTCATTTTGACTATAACAAGGTTGTGAGGCTCGGGATCGCTCAGGCTCTGACAGTGATCTTGCAGAAGCAGAAGTCGACACTACGTAAGGTGTAAAAGAAGAAGAATTTCTAGCCTTTGGATCTGAGGCCGAATAAGACTCGCACCTTTAGGAGGAAGCTCACCAAACATCAAGTACTTGGATCGATCATGATCTGAGCACTCTCTCAACCCTCTCTTTTTCTCATGCTCAACTCGATCATGGAGGAAGCTCCCACTACGAGCGACGTTCACGAGAAAGAGAACCATGGCAGCAGAGCTTGACAGAGGCGTCGAGATCAGTTACTTAGTGCCAGGGCTGAGCGTGTGGCTAGAGGACCCGTCAACGAAGGCGGAGGTTACCGGATACGGCCTCTGCTCCTGCTTCGTGCAGGCATTCCTACTATCGTTGTTATTCCAGCAGATTACAGATCGTAATAAATCTGCCCCTTTTCTCTCATCTTCCTCATTTAATCTCCTCATTTTGGTTATAAGCTGACTGTTGTTTTTGCCTTTTTATAGAATGAATTAATGTAATGCAAGATTGGGAAGCAAACCCCAAAAATTTAAGCCCATTCAGCAAGCAAACCAACGTGCTCACACGTCTATGTGGCGATCGTCTCTCCTCAGGCCAAGGAATCGTGCCCTAAAATTTCTCCCAACATCTTGATATATCGAGTTTGAGGTGAGTCTCTCTCTCTCTCTCTCTCTCTCATTCTGCCTAATTTTTTTTAAATTTGGCGTTTCAAATTAATCAGGGTGTGCTCTGTGATACATTTGACCATGAATTTGAGAAAGGTTGTTAAATATTCAATTTGTTTTTACAAATCTTCTTGCATCACCTCAAAGAATCCAGTTATGAACAACGAGACTTTAAGCCACTTTTTTTTAGATTATATTTTTTTGTATAGCTTCAACATAACAATATTATAAAGATACATATGTATTTATCACATACATTTGTTCATTATGAAGGTACATATTGAATATACAGTCATATTTAGTGGAAAAACTATATGGTTAAATTCACAACTTAGAGTTAATTTTTAGAGATGTTTAGAATTAAACACTTGATTAAACTCATATGCATGTGCATTCAAGTGACACAATCCACGTTTTATTCATTTGGCTAGCACTTTTTTCCTAACAAGTTGGGCTTCATGTTGCATGTTACCCCTTTATTTAAGTTATTATCGTGTTTGATTTTTATGGCTTGCAGGCAGTGGAGGAGATGGGGAAGCTGCAGGAGAGAGGGGGAGGGTAGCTCAACATCCTGTATGGGGTTTGGTTGATGGCTCCGTTTAATTTGACGAGACATATGACACTATTTTTCGCCGAGGGGGCATGATTCTTGAAGTTCAGGTGAGAGATTTTGTGAAATCTAGAAATTTATATATCAGAGTGTAAATTCACAATTTGAAAATCTAGGAAATTTGTTTTAAAAAAGGAAATACAACCAAGTTATGCTTAACAAGTTATGATCAACATTTTAAAAATGAGTAGGATTAATTGTAGACTGATTTCATGTTTTTTGGGTTAGAGTAGGAAAACTTGCATTTGTAGTTTTTGTTGTATAGTGGGTGGAAATTTATTAAAGAAAGGTGAAAATGAAATGTTTTCTGCTTTTTGGTTGGAATTGTGAAGGGGATTAATAAACAAAAAATTTCGGTTTAAATGTTAATTTTTGTTTAAAGTATCTAAAATTGTAATGTGTTGGATCTATGTTGAGTTGAGGCTAAGTTATGGATGAATGTGACATGTGAACGATCTATGTTGATTGTTGAGTTGAGGCTAAGTTATGAATGAATGTGATGTATGAAGAAATAATGTATTTAGTGGGAAAAGAATTATCGATAAAATTTTTATTTTCTGGGATTATGGCTGGAAATGTAATTAATCAAAATTAGTATTGAGTTGAAGCAACATATTAAAATGAAAACTTGGGATATTAGTTATTCCTTCCTTGAAATTTTGGTCGTAATTAAGTATGGGGGTAAAATAAAGTTATTATGAATTGACATGTCTGCACTAAGAAGATTTTTCTAAACAAAAATCTACATTAAGCATTAGGAAGCTGGAAAATAGAAAATAATATAACAATTCAAATTACAAGTTTTTAACCAGTAAATATATATCAATGGTTTAAACAGGTGTGCCAGAGCTGTGGATGACGACATGTCCAATATCATCATAGGGCAGTTTCTGTATCTTGATGTGGTCGATCACACAAATGTCTTATCTTTCTACTTTTAGGTGTTTTATTTCATAACGAAATATGCCATTTTGGTTTAATTGGTGAATTTATGTCACTAGATGTTAAAAAATTTTAGTTTTAATATAGGGAGAAATGCAGATGCAGGTCTATGACTAATTAATACAAATAGGGGAGAATGTCGATGCAAATCTATGACTAATTAATACTAAATAATTTTAGTTTGAATATGGAACTTGATATACATTATTAGAAACTCAAAAAAAAATTGGAGAAGGAATGGTGTCATAGTTAAGAATGCTGGACATTGACTTCTTTAGAGGGATTGCATTATTTATCAAGAAGCAAATCTTCAGTGTAAAGATTATATATAACAGGCTAAGCTTATAGACGTGGAGAGCATGATTGAAGTGGAGAGGTGCTACTGGGATAATATATGACCATAACAACATATTCAATTGAAAGGGAAAAATTAATAAAATAGTTAGAATACCAGCCATGCTTTTTTGGGTTAAAAGTTAGGAAATCAAAGGCCTACATATCTATAAAAGAGACACATGGCTGGAATGGGTGAAAGGGGAAAGATAGAGAAGAAATGAGTACATTTGTTGATAGTAGAGGTATATATGATATCAATTAAGTGTAATACAAGGTAAAGTTGTCTGAGGAGTTCACTTGCAAAATGGAGATGAACCGCTTAGTTGGTTAAGAGGAGGGCCATGATAAGTTGAAAATGCTACTAAGATGATGTTTTATGGAGACAGTGAAGAAAGACAACACATCCAAATATTTCTTTATTTCTCTAACCAATTTATGTTTGTAATTTACCTAGGTTATTGTGCATCCAGATGACACACGATGTTGGATTGAGATTGACACGCATTCCCTTTATAATGTAATGAAGAGAAAGTTTCCCGTTGAACCATGATGGATTGTGTATTAACAGCTTTGATGTAACAGATGTATTTTTGATGTAACAACTGTAAATATTATTATGGTGCTACTTGGCTTAGATTAATAGAACTGGATCTACATTACTTTTGTGTAACATTATTAAGGTGATACTTTTTGATGTTAGAAATGTAATTTTTAATAGTTGCTTGCATGGTGTTTTTACTTCACCAAGTGCAATTGTTTTCATGGTTGGATGTGATTGGGGGGAACATGGTGACATGGATAATGCACAGAATCTGATCAATGTGCCAACTTCCGCACTCCTAGGTTTTGGTGACATGGCTAATTTTTACGTCCATCTCTATTTTTCTGTTTGTTCATGTATCTTAACACTGTAACATATTTTTAGCTCCCATCTTTATAGAATATTTTGTCTAAAAAATGTGGGGGAAATGCAACTAACTTTACAAAAAAATTTAGAAACGAACTACATATTGGGGACTAGCATTTTTGTCGGTGACTAAAAATTTTGTGAGTAATTAAACAATGTGAGAACTAAAATCTCTTGAGGGGACCTAAATTTTGGGGAACTAATACTTTGATTGTGGAAATAAGATTTTGAGGGGGGGGGATTTCTAAAATGAATCATGTCCACATTTTCAGGGAAACTAAGATTTTGAGGGGGGAATATCTAAAATGAATCGTGCATACATTTTCGGGGTACTAAGATTTTGAGGGGGAAATATCTAAATTGAACCGTGCCCTACGGGCACGGGTATATACTAGTATATATATATGATGATGATGCTTTTACTTTATCATATGATGTTTCACATTGTGTCTCATTTTTTGTATGATGATTGTGTGTACAATGTGAAATTGTGTCTCTCTTTATGCTCTATTATATACATGATGTGATGTGAGAAGTCTTCTTGTTTCTGAAATGTTGATATTGGATTTTCGTTCCTTTAGTCAACAAAGATTTCTTGTGCTGATGAGTTTTTAGGTATATATCATTGTGATGCACCTTCGTGTTTTCTCGATTCTATTTTGGCATCACTTTAAAAATATATCCCATCTTTAGACTCGCATGATTGTTTTAGTACTTATTTAGCATGATTTTGTTTTTCTACTCCCACTTTTTGGATAATGCCATAGGAAGAGAGAAATAAACATATCATAATTTTGTGCTAAGTAAATTCTAAACTTGAATCTAAGATTGAAGTTGCCTTAGATTCAGGGGGAGTAAGACATAATGAACTTGGATTATAAAATCCTAAATTTCTAGCATTAAAATCATTTCAATCATGCATGTCTTACGTGCTTGCTTCAATTGATCTATAGATGCCCTTATAAATATTGACTAACTTTATTGGCATCTTTGTAGTGGAGGGTAAGTGTTTGTTAAGCACATTATTTATGTTTTTGTTTATGGTTGTTTGTCATCATCAAAAGGGGGGAGAATGTTGAGTATTGGACTTCTCCATACTTGGTGTTGATGATGAGTAAACATAAATACTTGTGACTAATCCCTTATTTGCAGTTAATCAATTGCTTAAGCATATCATGACGATCAATTAGCAATGGATGTCACTCAAGGATCAATCAAAGTATGAAAAGTGGATTGGAAGATCAAAGATGGTGAATGAAGCTCCCAGAAGACTTCAAGCGCATTCTTTAGACAAAAGAGAGGCTATTACAAGATGTAATCTTTTTATTCTCTTCTAGTATGTAGCTTAGAAGTAGAACTATATTGGAGCACACATACATATCTTTATTTCGGTCCTAGGAAATCATTAGATTACATTTCCTTAGCCTTCAATTATCATTTCTCAAGCATGTACATTTTGGGATTTCAACAGGCGCCTGATGAACGTTTTACAGGCGCATGTCTCCAAACAGTTGCATGTGATTTGTTCTACAGCATCTGTTATGCACATACTTTATCAATTGGGTTTTGGCCTTTCAGCTTTAACTCTAGCCAGGCAACTACTGTACAAAAGACAGGCGCCTGTCCAGGTTACATTCGCCTGTGAATTGTTAGTCAGTCGCCTGTCTATCTCCTGCCCAAAGATCATTTTCTTCTTCATACGGCCAGACGACTGATGTTGGATTGACAGTCGCCTGTCCAAGGCACATGCGACTGTGAATGCTTCACCAGTCGCCTGTCGATTCTTTCTCTGCAACTCTGCTCTATGGAAAGTTTCACTTATTAGGGACAGACGACTGATCTTGGTTCCACAGCCGCCTGCCCATGGCACATGCGCCTGTGAGTTCCACATCAGTCGCATGTCCTGTCTTCCCAACATTTTCAGAATTTTCTCAGCTTACTTATGTTGCGGCCAGTCACTTGTAGAAGGGTTTTTAGTCGCCTGTTAGGTTTATAGGCACTTGTCAGTCCTGTTGGAAGCAACGATCTAGAATCTTTAGTTTGATGATGACAAATGTATGTTGCTATTTAACGTTTGTGCAAGTATGTTTCAGTGATGGCAAGGATGTAAATCTTTAAAGTGATGACTAAGTCAATCGTTGGAGGAATTGCTATTCATATAGCAAATGGGCTTGGTCATAGTGCTATACACCTAGCAAATTGGACTCGGTCCAATATGGGATGAGATGGAGAGAATCACTATGGTTTTATTCATATCAATTAGAGATTTGGGCAATCTAATATTCCTATCCAAATATCAATTAAGATCCCATACAAATCTCCAATTCCTATTTGATAATGATCAAATCAATTACAAAGATATTCCTCTAACCAATTTCTATCTCTACTTGGATTCTCCCCATCCATCCACATGCCTACAATCCCAAGCAACACCTCTTTGCCGCACATACCCTACCCCTATAAATACTTCTTTTCAAAGTGTTGGATCCTGTGGATCTCAAACAACACTAGAGGAGGGTGAATAGTGTTGTTCAAATATTAAACTTTTTTGTTCGTTGATTAGTACAATTAAAAACCTTCTAATGTTGCCTAAGAAACCAAGTAGAGTGATCTACGCTTGGTTCTTATTCAACAAAGTAATCTTATAAAGAATGTTAACAGAGTGATCTCACAGCAGGTAGTCGACTCCCTCAAAGTGGTAGTCGACTCGCAGAGAGTTTGAGTGTAAAGCACAACTGAATAATGAGATAATATAAAGATAAGATTACAAGCAATATATCTTTACACAACGGAAATAAATAAATTAACTTTGTAATTATATAAAAGAATGAATTACAAAGATACAAATTATCGATAAGTAATGTAAAATACTATTATAGGGAATATAAACAAACTTAGAAAATGCAAACGCAAAGACACAGATTTCTATCTTGGTTCCCCACAACTTGGGTATGTCCAGTCCCCGACCAATCCGGTACGAGATTTTCCACTATTGTCTTAGCAATACAAGTACGTAACTTCACTCGTTAGGATTTCCCAAACACCTAGCCTTGACCAGGATTTCCGACTACCGAGACTTGTCTAGTATTTCCAACCATCTAGACATTGTCTAGAATTTCCCATAGTCCCTTATAACACGGGAATTTTCAATTCAAAGTCTTCTTCAAAGACTTGCAACAAATATGAAATTTATTACAAGATTTCCTAAAGCCAAAAGAATATATTTGTGTATATGTGGCTTAAAGAAAATCGGAAAAATCTTGATCAAATTAAATGATATAGATGAGCACAAATTTGATCAAAGGAGTTATCTTGAAAATTGATCTTCTAAAAATATGCACTTGTGCTTTTAGAGATCAAAGATAAAGTATTTTTAATCTTTGAAAGAATATAATTATAAAACATAAAGATTAAAAAAAAGACTTGTATTTTGAATCTCAATATAAGAAGCTTTTAGCTTTGGAGATCAAAAATAAGTAATTCAAAAAAGGTTATCTTGAAAATGATATTCTAAAATATGCACTTGGGATTTAGAGATTAATGATCAAGATTTTGATCTTTGAAAGAAATATAAAAGTTAAGAACACATCATATTATTTAATGATACTATCATGTTATCTAAGTTACTAACAAGTTTATCAAAATGTTTGTAACGTTATCGCTAGCAATGGAAACTAGCTGAAGCTAGGAAGTAAGGCGTACGAGTTATCAACTATCATCAATATTATTAGGTCCAAGGTTGAGTAACAAGTTATCGACCTACGGAGCATGCTACATCATTGTTAAGTCAACTTGTTGATCGACCTATACTAGCGGTTCGAAGCTATTAATAAACGGATAATAAGGAGTTCTAAGTGAACGTCACTAACCGATATAAAGAGACGATCCTCTACGATGCTACCGGGGGTTGCCACGTAACGTCAGCGGTGGACAGAGGCTAGAGAGGCATCGTAGCAGCGTGAATGAGGGCCGACAACAAACCCGGGGTTGTCGTATGTCACCACGCACGGAGGAGAGCGCAGCCGTGCGTCTGGGCATTGCTGCGAGCGCCAAGGGAGAGCACAGGTCGGCGAAAGACTGTCGGGGGTTTGGGATCATCGGAGAGGGCTGTGCACCGTGGGTTCGCTGCTGCGCACTAGGAGGCGCTGCCTATAATGCCCTGATACCTACTGCACAAGTACTAGAGGGGGGGTGAATAGTACTTTAAAATAATTAAGAAGATAATTCCTAATTATCTTGCAAACTCAACCAACAATGCGGAAATGAAAATGTTGACAACAAAGAAAACAATCGCAAACAAACGAATTAACGGGTTCGGATCCACCCAAGTCTCCCCGACTTGTTCCCGGTGATCCTACGTCCCAAACACCCAGATCCCCTCCGGATACTTGAGTTAGAATCCTCTAACTCAAATTTGCACTATGAAATACTTGTAGAAAACCTCTACAAGATCAAATCATACACAAATGAAAATGTGACTCCCACAAACCGGGATCACAAACAACTCTCACAACCGAGAGTAAAACTTGCAATATTCAAAGTAATTGAAATAAGAAATTCTTACCACAAAACCCTATGCCTTGAGTAAAACTTACGATTTAGGGCAAGAAGGATTTTGGGGAAGATGAGGGCACCAAACCCTAGCTCCAAGATGTTGACCAGCAATGGGAGGCTAGGAAGATGTTGGTGACCTTGGATCAAGCTCTTGGCTTGAGTGGCTCACAATAAATGTGAATCTCTCTTTGGAAATAAGAGTGAGAGAGAGATTCTTGAGAAATGAATGATCTTGGAAATGAGAATTAATGCTTCTCTTTGATTCTCTAAACTTCAATAAATATCAGCCTTGAATGCTATGAAAGAAGCCCTTCAAGTATATATAGGATAGAGGAAAGAGAGAGCAAAAATCGTGGCATTTAATGCTCCAACGGCTCTATTCTGAAGCAGACTAGTCGGTCAAAGAAGGATCACTGACCGACTAGTTTCTCAATAGTCGGTCGGTGATTCAACTTGAACCGACTAACTGGAGAACAGCCAAAAGGTGAAGTTCAGAAGATAGAGAACTAGTCGGTCTAAGAAGACTTGCCAACCGACTAGTTTCACAACTAGTCGGTCGGTGAGTGTTCTTTGACCGACTAAGAGATGAAATCAAATAGGCTGAATACAAGTTGAACTAGTCGGTCTAAGAACAAATTCCAACCGACTAGTTTCTCAACTAGTCGGTCGCCAGTTGTTCTTTGACCGATTAATGATAAACAATAGCTCAGGCTGAAAAACTGAATACACAACTAGTGGGTCTAAGAAGGTTCACCGACCGACTAGTTGTTAAACTAGTCGGTCGGTGAACCTTCTTGGACCGACTGACTGTAAACAGTAAAGAGCTGAATTTGAACAAGGCATTCTAGTCCATTCAAGAAGTTCAAGAAGGATTGCTGACCGACTAGATTACCATCTAGTCGGTTGGTTCTTCTTCTTGAACCAACTAACATGCACAAGAAGCCGCGATGAGAAGCGTTAAGCTTCGGGAAAGATTCTATGGGCTTCTAATAAGATCCTAGCTCTAAGATATGAGCATTATGAAGATTAAAACGTAAGACCTACTCAAGGCTTAACATTCTACAAAAAGAAGCTAGAAGACAATAAATAAAACTTGACGAACCGTCTTCAAAAGATTCAATCGAATCTTCTTGACTTCAATAATGGTCCTTGAGCTTCAACGAAGCTTCAAGCACGCGATCACGCGCTTTGAGAAGTCTTGAGACGTTGCTTTAGATGTTCATAGAAATTTGGCGACGATCTCCATAACTGCGCTCACAAAGAGTTAGTTCACGATATTTATGTTTGTTCATCATCAAAACCAAATCCGGAGAATCAATACTCAACATTCTCCCCCTTTTTGGTGATGACAAACCAACATAAATAATAATCAATAATAATGATTCAAATGAAATTTACTTACTCCCCCTGCATTGATGACACGTTAATTCCATATTAAAAAATAATCATAAGCATCAAGCAGACGAGGAAAGTATAAAATGTGAATCCAATTATCGAAATTTAGGATCTAAATCCATTTTTATATCTTAACTCCCACTGAATCTAACATATCAAATTAGATTCACGGTAAATTGCTTTAAATTATCATTTAGCACATCGTCATTATTAATTCTCTCCCCCTTTGGCATAAGCAAAAAGAGCGAGAGGGAGGAAAACAACGACAACAACAATGGCTAAAATAAAAGCACGGGAGTCGTAGAATACGACCACGGTTCAAATGACACCATTGTAAAATCACGAAGAAAATCGAAGTGTGCCAACGAGACCATAGTCGAAATTCGAAAAATAAAATCATCAAAACTCAAATCAATTTCACGTATTGAGTTATGGAACATACTCTCCAATATCAACATTCTTGATGAATTAAGTGCAAGGAAAACAATTCTATGTTTTCATAGAATTAATTTCTATTAAATCAAGATAGTCGTCGAACGACGAAGTCAATATCAGAGACAAAAAGAATATAATGCGCACAATGAAGTAAATGTCAACACGATGTGTGTGTGTATATATATATATATATATATATATATATATATATATATATATATAGGAAAATTTTCAAATGAGAACATTTCGCACCGTGCGAAAATGTTTTTATCTTTTTTTTGAAATTTTTTTTTTCAAAAATTCTTTTTTCCACCCTCATTATATGTTGTTATACCCCCCTCAAAAAATAATGGTTGAGAAATAATGTCATTTGGCCTTCGATCAAGCCATTTCATCAAATTCGCACGTTTTGAGACCGTTAAATTTGTAACGGGTGGATGGGTGCTCTAATGCCCAACGGGTTCACCCATTATTTTCCCTGGGGTATATAATTGTATGGATTAAACATCAAAAAAAGAATTTTTGAAAAAAAAAATTTCAAAAAAATAAAAAAATTGTTTTCGCACGGCATTTCGCACCACTTTTTCGCAATGGAAGATTGCCCTATATATATATATATATATATATATATATATATATATATATATATATATATAAAAGAACATGGATACATAAAAAGTATACATCTGCCAACAATAATATAAACGATCGAACGATCGGAGCACATCATACAACATATGTCACAACGGACACCAAAATGAACATACAACAAAAGTGTATCAACAAAACATCAAAAATACATCAAAAGTCATAACCACGCAAGCTATCCTACCCCACACTCTCACTACAAAATATATCATCCAATGTGCATAGGGAGAGTCCTCCAATGCAAGCTTAGGAGGCAGAGGGAGGGTAGCAGCAGCAGCAGGCTCTGCAGGAGGGGTGGTGGTCTCTGGAACAACTGGAATGTCAACTGATGGGAGAGTGTCAACGGAAGTGGTCTCGGGAGCACAAACAGACGAAGTATCCACCGGAGGAATGGTGGCAGCAGGTGTGCTCTCGGGATCACCAGCAGAAGTAGCAGCAGCACGAGCAGATGTACCCTCAGGGGCACGAGCAGCAGATCCAACAAGCTCCTGGAGCTTATCCTCATCCATCTCCTCATCGTCAGAAACAGACGGAGGAACCTCAATGCCTAAGTGAGAAAAGATGCGAGCAAGCATCACCTCAGAACGAGAGACACGAGACTCCACACGTCTCAGAGAAACAGCAAACTCAGCGAGTGTAGGAGGAGGAGGAGGAGCTGAAGCTGAAGGGGTCGTCCTCTGAACATGACGAAGCGCCGCAAGAGACTTCTTGACGGCCGTCGCATTCAGGGGAGGACCAAGAGGACGCTCATCATCGGGATGGAGAGGGACACCGAAACGACGGAAAACAAGTGTCAAAAGGCAAGGGTATGGGATGTGAGCTGATTTTGTGGACTTTCGGATACATTCGAAAGAGTCCATCTTATGAAGGATAATCCTAGCCCAATTGATCTCGCTCCCCATGAAAAGAGCGTAGATCAGCTTAAGAAATGGCTGGGAGGGTAAGCTAGATGAGCCGTACTTCGGAAGGAGGCACGACTTCAGGATAAGATTAAGAACCCATGCATTCGGCTTAAACGACTTCGAAGGGACGCCAATCATGGCGGGAGGGACAACATGAAACATCTCGGCAAGCATGGTCTGGTCAAGATCAGAAATATCATCCACAGAGATATCAGCTGGAAGAAGGCCAGAAGATGAGACACCTATCAACTCCCCTAAAATCTATGCAGTGAGGACAATACGTGTCCCTAAGATAGTGGACTCAATGGAGTGGGTGTCGTCATACTGACCCCGGACACGATTCGCATAGAATAGCTTGACGAGAGGGGGTACGGGTGAGGGTTCGCCTTGGGGTCATGGCGAAGATAATCTATAAGGCCACTATACGAAAGAAGATCGGCGAGATGTGGAAAATCAGAGAACTGAACGAAGTGCTCCAATATCAATGGACAGTGCTCAATACGGTTGTAAGCCGCGAGACACAACGGGTCATCGCGACACAACGATATATCGACACCGCCCAATGGCATGTGAGCCTTCCCCTTAGACGGACGAGTGCTAGATCGAGGAGGAGGAGTAGGAGCCCTAGCGGTATGCTCGGTCTCCGGAATATACTCTGTGTCGGAGTCATCGGGAGGAGTGGGAGCACGGAATGAGCCGGGCTTAGATTGAGTAGATCGGGCTCTAGGCTTAGCGGTCGCCGTCCTCTTCTTCTTAAGAGGAGGCGAAGAGGAGGATGGACGGGTCGATTTGACACGGCGTTTGGTTTGAGGGGGGTCCGTAGACGGAGACTCTACGGTCATGGGTGACGGACGCGAGGGTTCGATGGGGATACGTGTATTCGCCATACTCGAGACGAGACAACGATCAAACAAACTAGAACTCGAAATCTAGGTCGGAAGAACAAACCTAGAACAAACCCTAAACCAAACGAAAATCGACGAAACCTAACCCTAGATGCTGAGAGGGAGAGATACCTAGGTGGAGGAGAGGGATCGACGGCCGGAGATGGTCGGAAATCAACGGCAACTGGCAGAGGAGAGTGAGAAGTCGAAGGGGTTTTGGGCTGAGGAAGATTTTCGCATCGATTAGAATAGATTCTAATCGGTGCGGGACTGTTTAAATCGACTGGGAAGAGGAAAAGACGCAACATCCCTGCGCATTTAGTTGGTCACAGTTCAAGTGCTGACCGACTAGATGACGATCTAGTCAGTCGGCCAATGAGCTTGAACCGACTAAGTGCAAACAGTAACTGAGGCCAAAATTAGGGCTTGAGTTAGTCGGTCTGAGTTCATTCACTGACCGACTAGAACTGAATCTAGTCGGTCGGCCAATGAACATGAACCGACTAAAAGAGTCCAAAAATTTGAAATGTCGAAATTTTGAGTTCTCTCCTAATCGCACTTGGACGAAACATCGAAATACTCTTATACATCATTATACTACCCCATAAAACATCGAAAATCGTTAATACGACGTTCATGAATAATTCAAGCATAAATTCCGAAAATTTAACCAAACATTTAGAAAATCTCAACTAATCTAGCATGAGCATATATAAAGAAATTTAATATCATGCAAGATTATTGAAAATATGAATCCTAAATCTCGGATTCACCCATAATCCCCAATTCTCGACGTAACCGCACAAAGGAGTCTTCCTTGAGTGGTTTTGTGAAAATATCGGCGATTTGCTTCTGGGTTTCAACGTACACTAAAATGATGTCCTTTTTAGCAACATGATCATCTAAGAAATGGTGACAGACATCTATGTGTTTAGAACTGGGAATGGTGTACCGGATTCTGAGAGAGACACATTGCACTTTGGTTGTCCACCATGATAGGGCAAGTATCACAGTTTATACCAAAGTCTTTAAGAGTGTGTCTAATCCAAAGAACCTGAGCACACGCAGCACCGGCGGCAATATATTCCGCCTCGGTGGTTGAAAGTGATACTGAATTCTGCTTCTTGGAAAACCAAGAGATAAGAAAATTTCCTATAAAATGGCAAGTGCTGTCGAATTTGCATCCCGCGTAATCTGCGTCACTATATGAGATTAACTCATATGTGCTAGACTTTGGATAAAGTAATCCAAAGTCAAGTGTGTAACTTAAATAACGGAAAATACGTTTTACCGCTACTAAGTGAGATTCCTTAGGTTGAGACTGATAACGAGCACATACACATACGGCAAACATAATATCGGGCCTACTAGCAGTAAGATATAATAAACTACATATCATACCTCTATATAGACGAATGTCTACATCTTTACCGGTCGTATCTTTATCAAGATGTGTAGTAGTGCTCATTGGAGTCTTCTTGCCCGAGGCATTCTCCATTCCAAATCGCTTTAGTAACTCCACCGTGTACTTGGTTTGGTGGATGAAGATTGCATCGTTCATTTGGCGAATTTGGAGACCTAAGAAATATTTGAGCTCACCCATGTGGCTCATCTCAAATTGATCCTTCATAACATTAGAAAACTCTTCGCAAAGAGTAAAGTTAGTAGCATCGAAAATGATATCATCAACATAAATTTGAACTAAAATAATATCATTATTCGAATACTTAACAAATAATGTAGAATCAACTTCACCCATTTTAAAACCCAAATCCAAAAGAAAGTTCTTTAGACGGTCATACCAAGCTCAAGGAGATTGTCTCAAACCATAAAGTGCTTTCTTAAGTTTGAAAACATGATTTGGAAATTTTTCATTTATAAAACCCGGAGGTTGAGAAACATAAACTTCCTCAACGACATCTCCGTTTAAAAACGCACTTTTTACATCCATTTGAAAGAGTTTAAAATCTTTATGGCATGCAAAAGATAACAATAACCTAATAGATTCTAATCTAGCTACCGGAGCACAGGATTCTTCGAAATCTATACCTTCCTCTTGCCGGTAGCCTTGAGCTACTAACCGAGCTTTGTTCCGGACGACGATTTGGTTCTCGTCGGTCTTGTTCTTGAAAATCCACTTCGTTCCTATAACGGTGTGGTTCTTCGAAGGTAATGGAACAAGTTCCCAAACCTCATTCCTATAAAATTGAATGAGTTCTTCCTCCATGGCTAAGATCCAAGCACTATCTTCGTATGCTTCGTTAATATTCTTTGGCTCTATTGAGGAGGCAAAGGCACAATGAGCGAAGTAGTGGACTTGAGATCTCGTCTTGACACTATCAAGTATGTTGCCAATGACTTGCTTATTGGGATGGTCACGAACTGTATGAAGCCATTTGGGAATTCTCTGATCACCAGGAACATTCTCAAAAGTATCATCAGTAGGGTTAGTATCAATAGAATCAATAGAATTAGAATTACCAATAGAATCACATAAAACATCCATGGAGTCATCATCATTAGTAATTCTAGTATGGACAAAATTTTCATTGAATGAAACATGAAGTGATTCCTCGATTGTTGAGGTTCGTTTGTTGTATATCCGGTAGGCCTTGCTACTGGAGGAATATCCAACAAATATTCCCTCATCGGATCTTGGATCAAATTTGTCCAAACTACCATACATGATTTTAATAAAACATTTTACGCCGAAAACTGGAAAATGTTTAACTTGAGGCAATCTACCAAACAACAATTCATAACAAGTTTGTTTGGTGCTGGGCCTCAAAAGTATTCTATTAAACACATAGCAAGCGGTATGTACCGCTTCTGCCCAAAATTGATGGCCAAGTTGGATATCATCAAGCATAGTGCGAGCACATTCCACTAGCGTCATATTCTTCCTCTCAACAACACCATTTTGAGGGGGTGCGCGAGGGAAAGAAAAGGTGTGAGTAATACCAACTTCATCACAAAAATTTGAGAAATACTCATTCTCAAATTCCCCTCCATGATCACTACGAATAGTGACAATGGTGGTTCCAATGAGATTTTGTACTTTCTTAACAAATATTGTGAATTTTTCAAAAACATCATTTTTATTACTTAAGGAAAATACCCAAGTAAATAAACCCCGTGGGTGAGCTAGCCCGAATCGGTTGATGGGTTGTCACGAGAAAAGAATGCAAGGTATGAACAATAAGAAAATAAACCCTGGACTTTGGTTTCCACTCCAACGAACGACTCTCGCTGATGCGGCCTACGGGTAGGAGAGCGATCGGAATTAGGGTCTAATGGTGATACGTTGCCTCTGAAAGTGGTACCGGCATCCCATGGGCCCGATATTCCTGTCGGTGCCCAGGATGATACACCGGACTTCCCGGATTCGATCAGTGGGCACTCCCGTGTCAATTAACACTGATCGATTCCGGGAGCACTAAGCTCGCAATGATAACTCCCAACGTCTCATCCTGCCGCTCCCGCGCGCTAGGATTCGGCGTCTACGCTAAGGGCGTGAGCTATGGCTAGGGATTCAACCGCCAAGTTTATTCCCCCTTGGCCCGACGGTCAAAGGCGGTCTTTTTCTCGTCGATGACAATGAAACACCCCGCGTAACCGTTAGATTCCTAATCCCTATCGATTTCCTAACCCTATGGATGCATCGGGAAGAGCCCCCGAAGGGGTTTCCGCCAAAATCCCAGATTTGGGAACTACTCACAAATATTCATTAAAAAGCGATCTAAACGAAAATGAACCGTTGAAATCATAATCAGACGATTGGAATGCGAAGGAAATAGAGCAATTAAGATAATGCTAAAGTTTAAGAAAGATCTGAAAGCTTACAATAAAAGAGTAATTACAGCCGTCACAAATAGGAGAAAACAGTAAAAACTAGCAGCTCCCCGTTTCTGGAACCCTAGGGGTCCTATTTACAGGATCTTGTATAACCCGATCGGTTGACAAGTCAACCGATCGGGTGATCTGTTACAGATAATAAACAGAAAACGGCGAACTTTCACCCGGTCATATGAACCGGTCGGTTGAGTTCTTGGAGTGACCGGTTGGATCTTGGCGCCATCGGGTGAAGGGATCGGTTGGGTGCACGTGTCTTCTGCTCCTCAGCATCAGCTACAGATGAACCGATCGGGTGAGAGTCACCCGATCGGTTGGAATTTGGCTTGAGAAGACAGAGAGTTGGCCCCTGTTGAACCGGCCTGTGAACCGGTCGGGTGACTTTCACTTGAGATCCGGCTGAGATCGAGTGGTGCACGCGTGCATCACCCGATCGGTTGGAGATGACCAACCGACCGGGTGAGGGGCTGAAAGATGTATTCTTCGTCGTTTGACCCCCTGGATCACGCGTGACTCCTCCCGTTGCTCCGGGGACTTGAGATATCGTCGTTGAACGTCCCCTATGCGGGCAATCTCCTGCAAACATGGAGAAACAAAGAAAAATGAAAGAAAACGAGAAAATACGAGAAAACGAATAAAAGACGGCGGAAAAATACAGAGAAACACAAAAGAAAACGTGCGTGAATATATGAAATATATACGCACGTCAAAATCCCCCAAGCTGAACACTTCCTCGTCCTCGAGGAAGACGAGTGAGAGTAGGAGCTCGGAGGGGAAAAATAGAGAGAAAGAGAGAGAAAGAAAACTCTATATCCTAGATCGTCCATCAGAGCCAACAAAAATAAAAAACGACACACCAAGCAAGCAAACGTCAAATCACATCACTAAACCTAGGAAAACGAGTCCAAATAAGTGTCGTGGGCCTACGCGGTGAAGCGCGTGTGAGTGCGGTTGGTGTCGCTTTCTACAATGTGCTATGAGCTCATATACGCAAATCCAGGAAATGACCCAAATACCGATTCGAATTTGAAATTACGGTGAATATTAGTTCAAGCACGCATGAGATGAGTATAGGAATAGAAGCGTATCATGCATCGGGAACTCCACAACTAGGGTTAAGGAAATCACGCCACTATAGCCTAGATACTAGCTAAAAAGTTCCTAAGCCAAGTGTTTTCGAAAACGATGGGGGTTGAGATGATGTGGAGTAGAACACTCGGTGCAAATTCTCGCCTTCCCTTTATTCTCGGAAGATAGGAAAAATATTCACACTTGAAATTTTTTTTTGGTTTTGGGTATTTGTATTTTTTTTGGCTTTTTGGCTATACAAAATTTTTCTTTTCTTTTCTTTTTGGGTTTTTCTTTTCTTTTCTCTTTTTTTTTGGATTTTTGGGTCTTTGGCTATACACATGTGTACTCTCCCAAGTGGGAGAACGGTACACGACGAGGGGATTTGCACCAAGTAAAACAAAAAAGAAGTCGAAATCTAAACACTTGGGCAAAGGGAACTATTCTCGCTAAATAGAGCATGGGCTAAATGGGTTATCCTAGTCCTTAATTGTGGAATCCCGACACATGCGAAATGAAGTACACGATATATATATATATATAGAGCATGCAGAAGCAGACATGGAAGATAAATACCGCATATTCAAATCGAAGCATGATAATATAGGGGTCACTCCTGGACAGGTATATAAAGTAAAATCACAAAGTAGAAGCACACCAAATAGCTAGGCACGATGCACGACTCACAAAAAGCTAAGTGGACCCACGATGCGTGAAATGCAAGAGGACTCGAAATCCTAGGGTCAGTGATTGTGATTATCGATGCCATGCTAGGTGTGTGTGATTTTGTGGCGATTCATCATAGGGTTCATCTCTAGGAGAAAGAGATAAAAAGAAGAAAAGAAAAAGAAAAAGAAAAAATAAAAAAACACGATGAAAACGACATAAAAAACGAAAAAGAAGGACTCAAATGACGCACACAGTGCGACTCCCCCAAGCTGAAGCTTGCATTGCCCTCAATGCAATATGAGTGAGTACGGGAGGGCAATGAAGATGGGGGGATACACACCGACACAAAAAGTGAAAAACATGAAAAAATTCACGAACGAAACAGGAAAATAAAGAAAAAGAAACACACAGAATAAAAGATATAAAACGCAACGAAGGACTCAAAGACACGAACACACGACAACGACACATGAAAACATGCAAACAAAATTCGATTTCCCCCAAGCTGAACATGACAATGCTAGCAAAATGATATGATCAATGTGATGCAGAAATATGCGAGGGGGGAGTCGAAAACAAACAAGGTGAAATTAAGAAAAATAAGAAGGAAGTGATGCGACTCGTGAACGGGTCCTCCCCCAGACAGAAACAAAGCAGGGTCCCGCAAGGACAGATGGGCACAAACATAGGGGGGAATCAAAGGCGGGATGGGAGAAATCAAGCGGGGGCACCACCCTCTGGGGGTGGTGATGGAGGCTTGTGCTGGGGTCCAGGAGTCGTGGGGGGTGGAATGTGGAGCTCGGTGGAATCGGGTGGGTCTTCACGGATGTGGTGGATGAAGCCTTGAAGGAAGGGGAGGTCTCGGTCGACGGACTCCTAGGTTACCTGACTGCTCTGTCCAGCTAGGAGGATCATGGCTGTGAATCGGTTAGCCTCGTCGTCGTCTCGGAATTGCATCCCATAGTTGGGATCGTAAATGTAAGGCGGGGGAGCGGTGTGTGGGGTGGTCGATGGATTGGAGGTGGTGGGTTGGGCGGGGGGTCGTGTGCGACGAGCATGACGGGTGGGCCTAGGGTTGGAAGAGCTGGCGTCGGTGGGCTTAACACGGCGGGGAGGCATTGTGCGAAAGTCATGTGTGTGCGTGAGTATGTAAAAATACAATGAATAAACACAAACACGACCAACGAGCAAATGGAATATTTTAAGGAAAAATTAAAATTGAGTTAAGGAGTGAGTTTACCCAAATGAGTGAAGATCGTTGCTCGTAGACGCCCCGATGCTACTTGATAGGAGCACGTTGTGAAGCCGCGGCGATTTCTTCGGTAAGTTTCGAAATTTAGGAGAATAGGTGAAAGTTAGGGTTTTGGGTGCGGGTGAAATCGAGGAAAATGGAGAGAAATCGATGGTGGGATGGATAGGGAAATGGGGGGAGGTCGATTGGGGTTGATTTTGGGGAAGATCTCAGTCCGACGCAAGAGGAGGAGGTGAAACGTCGGGTTGGGATTCGAAAATGGCGAGGGCGGAACGAACGGGTGGTCGGGGGTATTTATAGGGTTTTAAGTCGAACCGATCGGGTGACTTGTCACCCGATCGGTTGACGGTTAGGTCAAAAATTCTAGCCGAAGAAGTGCTACAGGCGAACCGGTCGGTTGACTTGTCAACCGATAGGTTGGCCGCTCCACTCATTTTCCCGAGAATTGAAGGTTGCTCACCCGGTCGCGTCAACCGATCGCGCTCAAACTCAACCGATCGGTTGATATTCCCCAAAAATTTCCCGAGAATCCTCCACAGATCACCCGGTCTGTCACACGGTCTCTCCATTCTTCAACCGATCGGTTCATTTGGGGACAGTTGTGGCTTGTATCTGATACATCCCAACCGATCGGTTTAGTTATCAACCGATCGGTTGGGGCTTTGTTTCCTGCAAAAACCAACAGATTGTCTAAGTCCCTGAACGGATGTTCTTGCGGCTGATTTTATTTATAAAAATAGATAAAATAAAGTAAAAAATAACACTAAAAAGTGGGGCAAAAGTTTAGAGCATGGGTTGCCTCCCATGAAGCGCACTTGTTTAACGTCGTTGGCTCGACGCCCGCAAGTGATGTTCACGGTGGTTGATACGGGTGATGCCCGAAGTTCGGCATCTCTTCTTCATCGGAGCTTACGGCCTTTGGAGTAGTCAGCGGCTGGAGAAAGATTTGCTCGACCACCCTCTCCTTGTTTTTGGGATCTGGGGGCTTCTCTTTCGCATTGGCGTTCATCGCCATCTTCTTAAGGATCTGGACCTCGTCTTTGGTGAGGTCCATGGGTTCTTTCCCTGATTTCCTCACAGGAGGAGCCTTGGGGAACTCTGGAGGGGTCGTACGTGCTGCACTCGCTTTCCCAGCAGCATCATTGTTCTTGGGGCCGTATTGGTCTTCTGAATCCCCCAAGTCATCGGGGGGTTTCTTAAGAGAATCTCCCAGGAGTTCTCTTCAGCAGCTTTATCTTCTTCCACCTCCAGCAAATTACACCGAGGGTCATCTGGGGGATCGGGGTATTTCATGGACAACCCCAAATCAAATTCAACCTTTTCCCCGCTGACGTTTAGCGAAAGTTTTCCGTTCTTCACATCAATCAAAACGCCAGCAGTGGCCATGAAAGACCGACCTAGGATGATGGGTGTGTGTGCGTCTTCAGGCATGTCCATGACAACAAAGTCCACTGGCACATGCACCCCTTTTACATTGACGGGGAGGTCATCCACAATCCCCACCGGATATATGACCGACCGGTCAGCAAGTTGTAGGGTCATACCGGTGGGCTCCAGATCACCCATTCCTATCCTCTTATACATCGATAAGGGCATCAAACTGACACTCGCTCCGAGATCGACGAGTGCACGATGAATCTTTACTGCCCTGATCGTGCAAGGGATTGAGAAGCTCCCCGGGTCTTTAAGTTTCGGCGGATTTTCCCTCTGGATGAGAGCGCTACACTCCGCCGTCAACACTACTTTCTCCTTTCTAGACCCTCTCGTCACCAAATCCTTCAGGAATTTCGCATAGGAGGGGATTGTTTCGATTGCTTCCAGGAAGGGGATTTGCAAGCTCAGGTCCTTGACCATGGCAAAGAACTTGCCATATTTCTCGTCGATTTTGGCCTGAGCTAACCGTTGCAGAAAAGGCACAACAGGTTTGAACACTTTCCGGCTCCCTTCCTCGTTCTTCTTTTTCTCTTCTTCAGAGACTCCCTCCGGAGTCGTATGATTTGATGACGAAGCACCGGCGTCGTTTGATTTTTCAATCGGTCGCTCGACGACCAACGGTGCTTCCGGTGTGTTAGGGGGCACTCTAGTAGGGATTTGTGTCCCGCTTCTCAGAACGATAGCGGACACATTTGCGTGCTCGTGCACGAGTGCCGACGTTTGGGTTGCTCCCCTCGGGTTCACCTCCGGTTGTGGCGGCAATTGGTTTTGTGACCTTGAAAGGGTCGCCACTTGTAACCCCAGCTGGGTTACTTGGTCCGTGAGGGCCCGCTGACCCATTTCCAGCTTTTGATTGATCTTCTCCTGGTTGGTTATATATTGAGTCAAGAGAGACTCAACCGGAGAGACGGCCCTCTGTTGGCCATACTACTGCTGCTGCTGGATTGGCTGCTGATTCCTGGGGGCGTAAAATTGTTGCTGAAGTTGCTGTTGATATTGTTGCTGCTGAATCTGACTCTGCTGTGGCCTAGTCGGCTGATATGTTTGTTGCTGAGGCTGCTGAGGCGGCGAGGGCTGGAATGGTGGCCGGTAACCAAAGTTAGGGTGGTTCCGGTTGTTTGGAGAGTAGGCCGGGTTGGAATTGGTTCTTGGCGGATACGGCGCATTTCCTGTGGGGTTGTAAAATAGTGCGCTCGCCTGATCCAACGGTGGTGAGACGTCACCACCGTCGAATTCTCCAAAGAATTCGGATTCTACCGCTGAAATCTGTTGTGTACCGGCCCCACCGGTTCCTACCATTAGTGCGGAGATCTGGGTCGAAAGCAAGTCGAACTTGCTTGAAAGTTTGTCGACGTCCTCGACTCTGTGTATACCCCCAGACCTGGGTGTGGCTCTCTCGTCACACCACCGCTCATTGTTGGATGCCATATTTTCCAGAATATGTCCGGCATCTTCCTCGCTCCTTGACATGAAGGAACCCCCAGCCGCAGCGTCCATAGAAGATTTTAGGTCATCCCTCAGCCCATTGTAGAACAGATTAATAATCTGCCACTTCGGAAGCTCATGGTGAGGGCATCTTCTTTGCATCTCCTTGTATCTCGTCCAAGCTTCATGCAAGGACTCGTGGCTGGCCTGGGAGAAGGAGGAGATCTCACTCCTCAACTTCATGGTCTTCCCCGGAGGAAAGAACTTCGTCAGAAAAGTGTTGGAGAGCTTCTCCCAGGTATTGAAAGTGTTGGGGTCCTTCCCCCTAAGCCATTTCTTGGCTTTGTCTCGCAATAAGAAGGGGAACAGCTTCAGACGGATCGCCTCAGTCGTGACACCATTAATCCGAAAGGTGTCACATTTCTCCAAGAAGGAGTCTAGATGCTCCATCGGGCTCTCCATGGGTGCACTCGAAAACTGATCCTGCTGGATCCATGTCACCAAAGACGGCTTTAGCTGAAAGCTTTGGGCCATGATAGCTGGAGGAAGAATGGCGGAAGTGGACTCGATAGATGGCATCGAGTACTCCAGCAGGGACTTGCGAGGCGGGGTGTTCTCCTCCATGGATTCGGGATCCTCTCTTCTTCGCTTCTCAGCGGCCAAACGCCTAAGGGTGGCGTTAATCTCTGGATCAACGGGGATCAAGTCGTCGAGACTTCTTAAACTCATGCGCATGAAAAACAACAAACACCCGTGAAGCGACAAGTGGGAAAGAAACAGATAAGATAAGAAATAAAAATAAGAAAAGAAAAAGAAAAAGGAAGAATGCGAAGATTATCGCGAGGTAGGGATAAGAGCTAGACACTAGGGTTCAAGAGATCCTAAAATAACAAGCACATTGCCTCCCCGGCAACGGCGCCATAAACTTGACGTGTGCCCCGGCTTGCTAACCGCAAATGGCCCGGGGACCCGCGTGGGGGTTTAGATATTTGTAACCGCAAGCGCACGGTGTTGTAGTGTGGCTTGGGGGTCGAACACAGGGAGGCTAGGATGTGCTTGTGTCAAGGAGGACCAAAATCACCCTGTGGGCGAGCTAGCCCGAATCGGTTGATGGGTTGTCACGAGAAAAGAATGCAAGATATGAACAATAAGAAAATAAACCCGGGACTTTGGTTTCCACTCCAACGAACGACTCTCGCCGATGCGGCCTACGGGTAGGAGAGCGATCGGAATTAGGGTCTAATGGTGAGACGTTGCCTCTGAAAGTGGTACCGGCATCCCATGGGCCCGATATTCCGGTCGGTGCCCAGGATGATACACCGGACTTCCCGGATTCGATCAGTGGGCACTCCCGTGTCCATTAACACTGATCGATTCTGGGAGCACTAAGCTCGAAACGATAACTCCCAACGTCTCATCCTGCTGCTCCCGCGCGCTAGGATTCGGCGTCTACGCTAAGGGCGTGAGCTATGGCTAGGGAGTCAACCGCCAAGTTTATCCCCCCTTGGCCCGACAGTCAAAGGCGGTCTTTTTCCCGCCGATGACAATGAAACACCCCGCATAACCGTTAGATTCCTAATCCCTATCGATTTCCTAACCCTATGGATGCATCGGGAAGAGCCCCCGAAGGGGTTTCCGCCAAAATCCCAGATTTGGGAACTACTCACAAATATTCATTAAAAAGCGATCTAAACGAAAATGAACCGTTGAAATCATAATCAGACGATTGGAATACGAAGGAAATAGAGCAATTAAGATAATACTAAAGTTTAAGAAAGATCTGAAAGCTTACAATAAAAGAGTAATTACAGCCGTCACAAATAGGAGAAAACAGTAAAAACTAGCAGCTCCCCGTTTCTGGAACCCTAGGGGTCCTATTTATAGGATCTCGTATCACCCGATCGGTTGACAAGTCAACCGATCGGGTGATCCGTTACAGATAATAAACAGAAAACGGCAAACTTTCACCCAGTCATATGAACCGGTCGGTTGAGTTCTTGGAGTGACCGGTTGGATCTTGGCGCCATCGGGTGAAGGGATCGGTTGGGTGCCCGTGTCTTCGGCTCCTCAGCAGCAGCTACAGATGAACCGATCGGGTGAGAATCACCCGATCGGTTGGAATTTGGCTTGAGAAGACAGAGAGTTGGCCCCCGTTGAACCGGCCTGTGAACCGGTCGGGTGACTTTCACTTGAGCTCCTGCTGAGATCGGGTGGTGCACGCGTGCATCACCCGATCGGTTGGAGATGACCAACCGACCGGGTGAGGGGCTGAAAGATGTATTCTTCGTTGTTTGACCCCCTGGATCACACGTGACTCCTCCCGTTGCTCCGGGGACGTGAGATATCATTGTTGAACATCCCCTATGCTGGCAATCTCCTGTAAACATGGAGAAACAAAGAAAAGTGAAAGAAAACGAGAAAATACGAGAAAACGAATAAAAGACGGCGAAAAAATACGGAGAAACACAAAAGAAAACGTGCGTGAATATATGAAATATATACGCACTTCAGTGAGTCAGAATTTTCTAAAGGAAAACACGCCAGACTCTCTGGAATTCTGGGGAGCACAGCTGAAGACCCACTCCGTTGAGTGAGGAAGTCCACTTGACCGAGTGACGTAGAGCGCTAGAGCCCCCAAAACCCCCAACTTCTCTGTTTTATTTGGATCTGTCACTCGGCCGAGTGGGATTTCCACTTGGTCGAGTAGCGCCGTCAGTCTTTGTTGAAAACTAGGGTTCTGGGCAGCGCCAGGGGTAAATCTGTCAGGTTTTTTGGCCGTTTTGGGCATGTATTTAAGCCCAGTTTTTATCCTACTTAGAGAGAGACCATAGAATAGATTTTAGGTTATTTCTAATTGTAATTCCAGCTTAGGAGATTGAAGAACTCAGATCTGGTTTGTTATTCTAATTGAAATTTTGCATTTTAATGAATTGCTTTCTTCTAAATCTGAATTGCTATATGTTTTTATTCATTGATTTTGCTATTTCTCTAATGAATTGTGAGTAGTTTCGCTGTTCTAGGGCATAGGGATGAACCCTATGGATCTAATTTCAGATTTGTGATGAATAAATTTATATGTTGCTAGAATTGCTAAGGAGGTTAGGTTGTGATTGATTTATCACGGATAGCTAGGAATTTCCATCGATTTGGGGGTTTGCAAGAGATTGGATTCCGATCGATGGGAAGACCTAGATATTCGATTTAGATTTGTAATCGAAATTCACTGGACTTGGTTTACAATAGATTGGACCAAAGCTAGCATTTTTATTATAAATCTATACCCATATTTGTTTGCAAGAGTTTGGATGAATACGAGCTATCACAATCTAGATCGTAACCCGAGTTTGCATGAGAGTGGGCTCGAGGGGCGATTGAACGATGATGTCAATCTTAATGCTAGCGGTTTAGGTTAGGGTTTGCATGGGAGTGGGCCCTAATCTAGGCTGCTATAGACCAGCAATAGCGCGAGAGCGTGAGCTTGGTTCTTTATTCAGTTACGACTAGTTCACCTCAATCCAAGTCTTGCAACATTAAGATTCACGATTCACAGCGATGATTGACGACCCATAGCGGGGATTCCCCAGCCCTAGACACGTTTATAATATTGAATTTGAACTGTTAATTGAACGACTGTGACAACAACATTCCAAAAATCACCGTTCCACCAATAGTTTAGTGATTAAGGTAGAGTACCGTCATTAGTCCCTCCTCGTGTTCGATACCTGCTCACCACTACACCGTGCGCTTGCGGTAAAACTACAATTGTTTCCTTGGTGTATATCCGGGAGCGATCAGAAACATACTTTGTGTTAGCATTGTTTCAATTTGGGTTTATTTATAATTCCGCATTTATTGTTGGTTAGGAATTTAAATTGGTATAACTATCGTTTAAATTTTATAAACACTATTCAACCCCCCTTTCTAGTGTTGTTTCCTCATAGCCAGGGTCCTTACAGTATGTTCGACGTCCTCCCCTATCTCAAATGTCTCGATCCACAAAAGGTAGACTATTTCATAAGGTAGATCCACGAAGGCCTCTGTGAAAACCATCATAGGGATAAAAGATCACGTTGATGGCCTTGAGGCAAAGATATTGCTGGCCAACCATGGTCTGCGATACAATTGAGCATGTGCAGGAATGCACGGAGTGCCAGAAGTTTACAACACTTAGCTCGGTACCTCCTACCAAGCTAATACGAATAATCAACCCCGTAACTTTCGCCAAGTGGGGACTGGATATCTTCGGACCATTCACTCTGGTAAGTGGATAGAGAAAGTTCTTGATCATAACTATGGACTACTTCATAAAGTGGATAGAGACAGAGCCCTTAGCCAACATGACTTGGAAGATGGTCAAGAGCTTTGTATGGAAATGTTGAGAGATGTGTATGCCCTTGAAGGAATTTATCTCTATGTATATGTACAAACATCTTGTTTGAAATGAAAGTATGCTTTTTGGTATCAATTGTCTAAGTATTTTTTTGTTATGATGTTTTCATTTAAATACTTAGGTGATTTCCTTAGACTTAGAGCAAGGTCATGTATGTATTTAGATGAAGATCTCGATTATGAGAAGTGTCTGACAGATATTAACTTAAGTCTAAAATTGTTCGTGGTTATGGATGTGTCGAGAATAAGATATCGACACATCGCATAAACCATTGTGTTATTGTCTTCACTTAGTATCAGTGACGATGATCTCATAGTCGATCAACTTGGCGAAGTCAGTGACGAGACACAGGTGTTCATTGGAGAATGAGTTCACAAATGATCCAAAGAGAGTTATCATATAGTTAACATAGACTAATCTGTCAATGATATCTCCCCGTGATGATATGCAAGTTGGTCTTATACTTGAGGTCATTGTACAAACCTGTACATGAATGATGTCACTTAGATCTTCAACCTAGCTTCGAGGCAATGCCTGTCAAAAGGTCCTTGGTTGGGTGACACTTGAAGCGTGCGAGGAGAGTAATGACCAAGAAAGAATTTGGCTCTTTTGTTTATGGGGAGTTAGTGTCGCATGAGTTAGTTTGGTCCTTAGTAAAAACTTTGGCCAAAGTACATTGGAAGAAGTCCAACACTAATGGACTAAAGACCGAAGGAGACTAACTGATGTTAAGCTATTATGGTTGACAGTCGAATGATTCGGGTTGAATATTGCATATTAAACACCTTATTTAGCCCTATTTTGTGCTTATATGATGCTTAATTGGTCTCTAATACGTTCTTATTTTGTATAGCATCATTTATTAGAGATATCACTTGATTTGTGCACAAAATATGAATTTTATTGAGTATTTCTGCCTTTTTATATTTTTCAGGGCTAGATCCCGATCTCACGATTCCAACGACTATTTATTTGTATTTTTCTGAGATCTGTGCTAATTACTGTGAATTTTTGAATGCAGAATACCATTTAAATGGAGAAATACGTACTAAAATATGAAATACGTCTGCAACCAATCAAACGCTGCCACATGGCAGCATCGGATCGCTTCCCGCCGTCATCTTACAGCCAAAACGAGAGGCAACGTGGCACATTCGTGGGCGACAGATCGAGATCCTACGGCCGTCGTCATTCCCGCATTCGAACACCCATATGGATGACGCGGCGAAATCTTGCCCGCTGCTTGATGATCCAGCGGTGGAGAATCACGTCGCGACGGAGCCAAATTCAAGCGTGAATCAGACCCGCTAGGGACACGCGTCATCATCTCACCGATCCCCCGCCTAATCAGATGGCTAGCGAGAAGGGCGACGCGGCTAAAGGATCGCCGTTGGATTTCGATCGAACGGCTATAAACACCCCATACACGTATTTGGAAGCTGCAGAGCTAAGTTTTGGGAGACGTGGTGCACCAGAGACCGTCCAAGCGAACATCCAACGACAGAGATCGATTCAGAGCTGAACTCGGATGCAAGCGGATTCGGGCACGCGAGTTTTAAAGGACACATGGCGATACCACGTTTAAACCCACATTGATCCGACGGATGGGGTTTGAAGCGACAAGCGGGTTCGGGTTTTAGTCAAATTGGATGCGGATTTCGACCCGTTAAGCACATTAAACCCGCAATGCTTGTATTTAAGGTATTCTTAGGGTTTTGCTATGTATTCTGGCGTATTGGGGGCTCTAGGAGCCGTATTTCGCCATGAAATTTGGAGGCCCTGGGGCAGAGGCTAGATCTATCATCTGAAGGAGATTTAGGGCTATTTGGAGAGAATTGGTGATATTTTTCCTATCTTTTGCCTTGTATTTTGCGTATTTGGCTTAGAATTGAAGTATTATTCACGTATTTTGGGGTTTTAATGATGTATTTGTCTACGGATACTGATTTTATTCTCTCCATGCTGGTTAATCTTCATATGTGTTGGTGTTGATGTAGTTAGGGTGTCGTAATTATTGATTTTGATATCTTTTCGCCTTATTTGCATTGTATAATCGGGTATTTTGCTAGTTTCTACACGTATTGTTCAAGTATTATCGTTGTTGGTATACTTGGATCGAATATGATCTCTGGACTTATTCGTGGCATGACCCTTGCGAGCACATAAGCTTATTTTCCTCATGAAACTAGTATTTTATTTGATATTTAAGGCACTTTTCGATGTTCGTTCATCATTATATTTTCCGACGTTCTCGTGCCCTAACCGGACGAAACGTTGAGTCAGAGAAAAGATACTAATAATCATTGATTGCACACACTCTAATGAAATCACTACCAACACATACTCTCCATATTAGTACCACATATCGAATTCACCGTAATTATCGTAGGATTTTCTTTTGTTATTCTAAACTCTTGATACCATATCTTTAGGTGGTTGGTTATTATCGTATTATTACTCTTTATAAATTGAAGTCGTGGTTTTGCAGGTCAGTTGTCCCGTGGATTCGATACCTGGACTCACCAAGATTATTACTTGTTCGATCTCCTACGCTTGGGAGTAGTGCTCACACATTTTGAGACGAGTCAAGTTTTTGGCGCCGTTGCAGGAGATAACAGTACTTGTGATCTACGATTTCAGTTCGTTTGGAGGAACATTCGGTGAGATCCTTCCATCTTATAGTTTAGGATTTTTTTTTGTTTTTTTGTTTTGTTTTCTCTTTATAAAAAAAGAAAATTCAAAAAAAATGGAATACATGGAATTTTATCGCACAAACAATTGGTATGATGCAGAGTATAATGTTGCACACAAATATATGATGAAGAAGCTCAAGATCGTTGGTTTTAATCAGACTGATTGTGAAACTTTCTTTCAGGCCCGGAGAAGGTTCACAGAGATAGTATCGAGCTATCCGCAGCATGGGTACACAACAAAAGAGCTTATGGAGTCCTTCTTATCTGGACTATGACCACAGCTACAGGAATTTTTGGGAATCATGACGCCGACAGAGGCATGGAAGTACATGGAGTCTTTACAAGAGAATGATCAAATCATGAAAGAGACTTTAGAGTGTGATTCAACGGAGCCTTCATGCCTTGATCAAGGAGAGCAAAGCGTAGACGTACCATTGCAATCCTTGAAAGAGGAAGTTTATTTGCTCATCCAGACACAGGAGGCTACATCCCATCAATTTCAAGAGAACTTCCTTGCTTGGAGTCGGCAAATTCAGCAATCCGTTGAAAATCTTACTCTGATTGCCACTTGCTTAGAAGAAAATAATTCTTTTGAAATTCAATTTCCAGAATCTAATATGAGTTCATCTTCTATTGCAGGTATATCGAGCGAGCCAAGTCACGATGAACGCACAACTCAGAGCATTAACATGGCTGGAAGCGTGTGCAAAAGAGAGGATGAGCTAGCAATTTTGGATGACATGAGGAGGAGACAGCTAGGGACATATGTTCAGAGATTATCAATATGGGGCCCAAACCATTCTCTCCCCTGGGTTTTTCCCAAAATCATTCATCCCTCTCCCCAATGACCGAGCATCATACCGAGAGTAGTGCATATCTTTCAGGGAGTAGTCATCAACGTGCTTTAATTTATTTTACTTACTTTGATGACTACATTTGGATTATTTTCATTGGAAAGAGTTTAAGACTAAATTGGATTGACGTGACTCATCTCTTGCAGGATACATGTGGACATCTTATAGAGATGCTGGGAGTTACGTTGCTGGGATCCAGTTTAGCCATTGGAGGAAGATTACTCGCCAAGAAGCTCAAGGAGCAAATAGAACAACTTCCTCCACCATTAAAGATCCGGGATCCGCCATTTGACCATGGTGTGTTCTTTTTATTGGCATAGATTTTATATGCGTTTGAATAAACTTGCACCCCTTTCGACATTGAGGACAATGTCCATCTTTAGTTGTGGGGAGTGTATAAGACCTTAAGATTTTGTTTAAAAAAACCAAGGCAAAAGAAAAGAATAAACCACCATCCTCATCTTTTAAAACTCCTTCATATACCACAAATGCTGATGATTATGCATTGATTGAGTTCTAAAAATCGTTTATGGCTTGAATTAATTTTTCTCTTCATGGAATTACTATTAATATGCTATTCATGAAAACTTTCAATTGCCCTGATTAATATCTCGAAATAGTTTGAATTTATCTCATGCATACTACTGTGGTGAAAAAAAGCTTAAGTATACGCGATTTATTAGAAAAGTCTTCAAATTGAAGAGGAATTTGGCCTTTGTTATTAATATTTATGTTCATAGTTATGGGTGATTGAGTTGCTTATGAAAAAAGGAAAAAAAGTGAAAAAGAAAAAAATGCATCGTTCCCTTGAGTTCATTGATTAGACGGGTCTTCATGCCTCATGAAGCATTGGAGATTCGCGTTGAAAGATGGAGGAATGAGGAGTGCATCCAAAAAAAGAAGAGAGAAGAAAAAAAACTTAGATGATTTGAGTATTAAGTTCGAGGGGCTCTTCTAAGCCTAATGTCCGAAGGTCGTCTGGCCTAGGAATCATTAACTGAAAGCTCGCTACATGGATCAGTCTAAGTCGTCAAAAGAAAAAAGAAGAAGAAATGTTGAATAAACTAAGCAACTTCAATACCCATGATTTGAACGATCTTTTTGAGATGCTAACTCCTTGGAAACAAGAAAACTAGAATATAACGACGTGTTATACTTTCGCTTGCGCAAAACGATGCTTGCATGTTATTTATTCAAATTAAATTAGAGAAAATATCATGCGATTGATCTTGTGCATGGATTGTGTATATTGATGATCTAGATCATGTTGGAAAGCGTATTATTGAGCCATGCTATAAGCAATTTGATAGAATTTATTGTTTTATTAATCATTTGACTTCATCACTCTTTTTGCTGGGGATTATCAAATTGCTAGTTGGGGGTGTGATTCGGGTTTAATATTGCATATTAAACACCCTATTTAGCCCTATTTTGTGATTATATGATGCTTAATTGGTCTCTAATACGTTCGTATTTTGTATATTATCATTTATTAGAGATATCACTTGATTTGTGCACAAAATATGAATTTTATTGAGTATTTCTGCCTTTTTATATTTTTCAGGGCTAGATCCCGATCTCACGATTCCAACGACTATTTATTTGTATTTTTCTGAGATCTGTGCTAATTACTGTGAATTTTTGAATGCAGAATACCATTTAAATGGAGAAATACGTACTAAAATACGAAATACGGCTGCAACCAATGAAATGCTGCCACGTGGCAGCATCGGATCGCTTCTTGCTTTCATCCTACGGCCAAAACGAGAGGCAACATGGCGCATTCGTGGGCGACAGATCGAGATCCTATGGTCGTCGTCGTTCCCGCATTCGAACACCTATGTGGATGACGCGGCAAAATCTTGCCCACTGCTTGATGATCCAATGGTGGAGAATCACGCTGCGATGGAGCTGAATTCGAGCAGGAATCGGACCTGCTAGGGACACTCGGCATCATCTCATAGATCCCCCGCCTAATTTGATGGCCAGCGAGAAGGGCGACACGGCTAAAGGATCGTCGTTGGATTTCAATCCAACGGATGTTAACACCCCATACGCGTACTCGGAACCTATGGAGCAGGCGAAAGTTTTGGGAGACGTGGGGCACCTGAGACCGTCCGAGCGAACATCCAATGGCAGAGATCGATTCCGAGCTGAACTCGGATGCAAGAGGATTCGGGCGCACGAGTTTTAAAGGACACGTGGTGATACCGCGTTTAATCCCGTATTGATCCGACGACTGGGGTTTGAAGCGACAAGCGGGTTCGGGTTTTAGTTGAATTGGATGCGGGTTTCGACCCGTTAAGCACATTAAACACGCAATGCTTGTATTTAAGGTATTCTTAGGGTTTTGCTATGTATTTTGGCGTATTGAGGGCTCTAGGAGCCGTATTTCGCCATGAAATTTGGAGGCCCTGGGGACAGAGGCTAGATCTATCATCTGAAGGAGATTTGGGGCTATTTGGAGAGAATTGGTGATATTTTTTCCTATCGTTTGCCTTTTATTTTGCGTATTTAGCTTATAATTGAAGTATTATTCATATATTTTAGGGTTTTAATGATGTATTTGTCTATGGATACCGATTTTATTCTCTCCATACGTGGTTAGTCTTCATATGTGTTGGTGTTGATGTAGTTAGGGTGTCGTAATCATTGATTTTGATATCTTTTCGCCCTATTTGCATTGTATAATCGCGTATTTTGCTAGTTTCTACACGTATTGTTCAAGTATTATCGTTGTTGGTATACTTGGATCGAATATGATCTCTGGACTTATTCGTGGCGTGATCCTTACGGGTACATAAGCTTATTTTCCTCATGAAACTAGTATTTTATTCGACATTTAAGGCACTTTTCGGTGTTCGTTTATCGTTATATTTTCCGACGTTCTCGTGCCCTAACCGGACGAAACGTTGAGTCATAGAAAAGATACTAATAATCATTGATTGCACATACCCTAATGAAATCACTGCCAACATATACTCTCCATATTAGTGCCCCATATCGAATTCACCGTAATTATCGTAGGATATTCTTTTGTTATTCTAAACTCTTGATACTATATCTTTAGGTGGTTGGTTATTATCGTATTATTACTCTTTATAAATTGAAGTCGTGGTTTTGCAGGTCAGTTGTCCCGTGGATTCGATACCTGGACTCGCCAGGATTATTACTTGTTCGATCTGCTACGATTGGGAATAGTGCTCACACATTTTGAGACGAGTCATCGACCATACACTAGGCTAGACTAAGCGACGTAGTTATGACAAAGGGACTAAAACTATGACATTCATCACAGACACAGTCAAGGTAGTCCTGACAATACTCATGTCAATGAGCTAACCACATAATAATGAAACCGAAACAGGGTCGGCACCTGGTGCTAGTGGTCACTGCCGTCTGTGGTTTCGAGCCCCACATGTAGTAGGGTCAGGTTGTAGGGTCTCACACAGAGTGTGACCTGTAACGGCCTGTATTTTTAGGCATGTTTAAGTTCGTGCATACCTATATTTTTATTCTGTTGTCCGTGTGTTTTTCGTTCGTACGTTCCTTTCTTCTACGCATCGACACGAGCGTGCCTCTGCTTTTTGAATTCTTTCCATATCGTAATTAGTTACTTTTTAAAACCCTAACTAATTACTCTTAACCCCTAACCCTACACCATTATATCACATCAAAATATATCGGTGAGAACCAACATACATCATAATTTCTACCCCCATCGACAACTCACCCTCATCAATCGTAACCCTTCTTCACTGTTCTTTAAATCAAACAACAACAACAACGTCAACGACATCATCTTCTTCCTCCCCCTCTCTGTTCTTCCCTTTCCCCTCCCGTTCTCAATCAACCGAACCCAATAGCAATCAACCCAAACACAACATTCAAAATTCAGCTCCATACAAACCAAAATCAAATCCAAATCAGAAATTGGGAAGATCTGAAATCAAACAAAGCTAAAATTGAGAGGGGCATATTTGAATTTCAACTCAAAAATCAAACAAATTCAAACCCCCCTTTAAGTTCTTCCTCTCCCCTCCTCTCCCTCAGCCCTCACCATCCTCTTCCCGCAGCCACTGTGCCCTGTCACCGTCCGTGTGCGCCACCAGCAGGCCACCACCGCCACGCATGCCGCCGATGCCGGCGCTAGCATGCACCGCCTGCCTGTCACCCAGCCCCCTTCTGACCCTTGCCGCCCCTTGCTCTCCTCCCTGCAATAAAAACAAGAAAAAAAGAAAAACAAGTAGGAAGCAAGAAGATAGAAAGAAGGAGAAGAAGAGAATAGAAGAGGAAGAAGAAAGAAGGCAGGTGATGATGTATATGTTGGATCCTGCCAAAACAGAGTTAGGATCGATAAATGAAGTTTAGACTTACGCTTGCGTATGCGGCACGGTAGTCTACGAACTTCGCCTTCGGATTCGCCACGACGGATCGAGTCTTCTCACGAACAGAGTAAGTCTACTAAATCCACAATCTAAATCTCTACTTTAGATTAAGAACTTGGATAAAGAGAGAGGAAGTATTTCGACAGAGCTTCGCTAGAATGAAAATGAATGCAAGAATGCCATGCAAAAGTGTAAGGAAATGGCTAACCCTTGGGTCTTATTTATAGCCCCCAAGGTAGTTATTTTAGGATAAATTGTTCCTTTGGAACAATTTAACTAAGGTGTACCATCGTACATGGCATATTATAAGCTTAAGTTGTACCATATGCATGGTACAATATAAGCTTAAGATATTACCCCTTTATTAGCCATATGTCGCATGCACTTATGCACATATAATGCGACTTTCCCATCAATCTAGAGATCCTCTCCGCAAGGGAACATATTCCCTTTGCGTACGACTTCGTGTACGCGACATTCGAGGTCCGTATTCCCTCGTACATCCCCCACAAGGGTGTACTAACGTCTTCCATATCCAACATCTCCCACTCACACTTGAGGGGATTGTAAGAGAACGTCTTTCTCTTAGTTCTTTCATCTATCATACCGAGAAATAGACAGTGCGACTGTCATGCGCGTAGAGTCTGTTGTTGTGCACTTGTTAGAGATACACAACGACCTCGAAGGTGCAAAGTTGAGTAGTTCAACGCATGCTTTACCCTAGATTATTTCTTCACATTTCTTATACTTTATATTCAACAATTGAATCCCATCTGGATTACAATTGGCTGGCCAGCTTTGAATCATTAAAGTCCAAATGCGAATATGAAATCAATCTTCCTCTTCTTGCAAACCTTCTGATCTTGACTAGACTCGCTTTTCTAACGTGCCCCGCCGAGCCGAATTATCATAGCCCATAAGTAACACGCTAAGATAGCGATCATCTCGTCAAATCTAAAGGAACCAATTGGAGTCCTTGAGGGTAAGAGTTAAGACCCGTATGGCCTTTGAGTCTCACATAATAGCAAACACTATTGCTATTAACTCAGTGGTCGAAATGCATACGTGGTATGAACACGTATTACAACATCACTCCTTTCCCAGGGAGAGTATGTCTTAATGATGTTGTACGGATGAAAGATCAGACACCACAGTGCCTATCTTTTGAGTCCCCTTACTACTCATGAAATATTCCCGGACTCTCATCCTGCATAAGACAGATAGGATTTAAAAAATCCAATGAGATCTTTATATCCTTATGATACAGATCTCAGATCTTTTGTAAGCATCCATATGATGCAGATCTTTCATTCGACTATCTTGTTAAAGTCATGACTCTAAATCATTCGTCTAATGATTTTGACTTTAAACTAGTCTCATCTTTATCTTATCCATCTGATAAGATAAGGCGGTTGCTCATGTGAGAGATCCAACCTTAATCTGTCCGACATACACACAATTCAGCTGAGATTTCAAAAATGTACACAAACATTTCTTAAGAAATTCATATGCAATGTTGGAAAAAGAACTTATTCTTTTATCAAATTTGATCTTTCTCAGACATGGGAATATATATTGGTACAACTCAGCTCTTTACGCAATCCTTGGGATGATAAGTGTTTATAAAACACATTTCTGGGGATTGCTTTCGTAAGCGAATCCTCTATCATCTCATGTGTAGATATGTACCTTATGTCTACCTTCTTGGTTTTATCATAGTCTTTTGCAAATTCGTATCGGATATCAATGTGTTTGATCTTACAAGACACATTATCCTCTTAACCGCTTTCCAGTGTACTTGCCCTGTATTGGATTGGTAACAGCTTACCATTTCCAACGGCAAAAACAGATGTCCGGTCTCGTACACACCATAGCGTACATAAGACTATCAACTGCACTGGAATATGGAACTTTTTCCATAATTTCCTTTTCCTTTTGGTTCTTTGGACACGATTCCAGATATAAATTATCGCATATGCTTATATGAATATCAATGGACTTGCAGTCCTGCATATTAAATCGTTCTGGAACCTTCTTTATATAAGTATCCTGTGAAAGAGAAAGAAGTTTCTTCGAACGATTCCTTGAAATCTTAACTCCAAGGATATATGCGGCTTCTCCCATGTCTTTCATCTCAAAAACTGATGAAAGCCAAGCCTTGATATCCATCACAAAGCCCTTGTCATTTCCGGCTATTAAAATGTCATTTACATATAGAGACATGATAATATACTTGCTTTTAATCCTCTTGATATATACTCAGTTATCTTCATCAAGCATGGTAAAACCATTTGATAACTTTATGAAATCGTATATACCATTGCCTCGAGGATTGTTTAAGATCATATATGGACTTATGGAGTTTACAAACCTTATGTTCGTTTCCTTCTTTTACAAACCCTGTTGGTTGTTCCATATAGATCTCCTCGTTCAATTCTCCATTGAGAAAGGCAGTCTTTACATCCATTTGATGTAATTCGAGGTCTAAGTAAGCTACCATTTCCAGAATTGGTCGAATCGAGGTAAAACGCATAACAGGTGGGAAGGTCTCTTCGTAGTCTATCCCTTCCCATTGCGTAAAACCTTTCGCGACAAGGCGAGCTTTATATCTATCTATAGAGCCATCAGCCTTATGCTTGATCTTGAGAACCCATTTGTTCCCAATTGCTCTATGTCCTCTGGGTAAGTTAACTAAGTCCCAGACTTGGTTAACTTTCATGGATTTCAATTCCTCCTTCATCGCTTCCATCCATTTGTCTTTTGCAGGGCATGATACGGCCTGTTTGAAAGTAGCAGGCTCGTCATCATCTTGTAGTAAAGTCATAAAGGTTGAAATTCATCCTCAAATCTTAGAGGAGCCAACCTTGTACGACTACTACGTCGTATTTGAGATTCTTCAAGTCCTTGTTGACTCGAAGTTAGATCAATTCTAATATCACTCCCACTTGAAATGTCGTTAGAATTGCTCCCACTTGGATCATTATTCCCGTATGGAATAGGATAATCGTCATTCGTATAATCCATTGGTGAAGGTTGAAACGTATCTTCGTTTTCACCAAGAATTCTCCCACTCGAATGAGGTAATCCTTCTTGATCATAAATCTCAAATAGAGATAAGTCCTGACTTATCTCGCCCTGTCTTGGAAACTCGTTTTCCAAGAAAGTGACATCCCTCGACACAAAACTCAATTAGCCCACCATTGTCTTCATGACTAACAAAAAAACATAACCTTTGGAGTTTTATGCGTATCGTATAAAGATACATTTCCTTCCCCTTGGCCCAAGTTTGCCATACTTATGGGAGGAAATATGTGCGTAGGATGCACAACCCCAATGTTTCAAAATGTTTAAGTCAGGAGACCTTTGGTTCCACAACTCAAGTGGAGCTAACTGATTTCGAGGGTACGCGGTTCAAAATGAAAGCGGCCGTCAATAATGCATCACCCAAAAAGGTGATGGGCAAGTTAGCTTGCGCCATCATTGAACGGACCATTTTTCATTAAAGTCCTATACCTCCTTTCTGCAACACCAATTTGTTGAGGAGTATAAGGCATAGTTACCTGATGTACTATGCCTTTTTCATCACAAAGTTCCTTTAAACTTGTTGATTGATATTCACCGCCCCTATCGGTTCGCACGACCTTAATCTTGCGATCTAATTGATTCTCCACTAAACTCATATTGTTTTTAAAGCAGGTTTAGTGCTTTCACTTTTGTGGGATATCAAATAGATATGACCAAATCGGGTGAAATCATCAATAAAAGTGATGAAATAGGACTTCCCGCGTCTTGTCTTGACATTCATCGGACAACATATGTCCGAATGGATAAGCTGCAATGGAACCTCGGACCTTGTGCCGGTTCCGAACGGCTTGCGACAAGATTTCCTCACAAGGCAATGTTCGCAGGTCGACATTTCAACCTTTGAAACATTGGACAGAAGGCCACGTTTGGCAAGTCTATCCATACGCGTTGGTCCAATATGACCAAGCCTTGCGTGCCAACAAATTATATTAGACTCATTAGTCAAAGAATTTGTCACAAGGAAATTTTTTATTACATGAGGAATCATACATTGTACTTATTACAATAAATCCTTTGAAATACAAACCCAGTACCAATAAAGGAATTATTACAAAATAGGTCCATATTACAATCATGAAGGAACCAACTATAACCAAGACCCATTAAATTGACCACAGTTTTAATATTCCTTTGAATATATGGAATGAAGAGAACATCATGGAGTAGGAGAGTGTGGCCGTTGTCCAAGACTAGCTTGCGAGTCCCAACGCCTTTCACTTCAACACGTGTGTTGTTTCCTACATTGATCCACTTCATTCCTTGGGTATCCGGTGATACTCCACGAAGGACCGTCTGTCCCTTGTTATGTGGTTGGTGGCACCTCGTCACTTCCACTCGTACACGAACGAGCATAGTGACCGAGCTTGTTGCACTTGAAGCACTTGATCCTTTTCAAGTCTTTCTTCTTGTGCCATTTGTTGTGCCCACCCTTATGTTTGGGTTCCTTGGTAGACTCAGGTTGCTTATTACGTTCATTAGAAGACTTCGAACGATCTTTACGTTTCTTTCCCCCGTGTGAGGAACTAGCAACCATGTGCACTTCTGCACTTGGTTTGGCAGCCGCAAGCCGCTCTTCCTCTAATTCGAGGTGCTTGGAAACATCGTTGAAGGTCTTGATGCTCTCATTATGAGTGAGATGCATCTTCATCTGATCCCACCCATTTGGTAGGGAACGTATGACTGCTTGGATTTGTTGCTCATCTGTGAGCACATGACCTGCATCCTTTAACTCTGAGATAAGGTTCGCCATATGTCGCAGATGTTTCCCCATGGAATGATCTGGACGTTTCTTATATGTATCGAACCTTATAGTTAAGGCGCGAAGTTTGGACACCGATGTGCCACCGAACTTCTCCTCTAGCTTGGACCATATGTCCATGGCTAGGTCATGTTCTCAGAAGATGCGCATTATGTCATCAGCCATACTGCTTAATAACGTAATGCGTGCTATCTTGTTCTTCCGAGACCAAGCATCAAAAGCTTCCTTGTCTCGTCGGTGTTGGGCCGTAGTGCCCAACTCGGGTTCAATCATAACGTTCTTTAGAGTTTCGAGCACTTCTTGCTCCTCTAGAACGTATTGTATCTTAATGGACCAAAGTTTGTAATTATCGCCGTTGAGTTTTTCACCTTTGTTTAACTCAGCGACGATATTCTTTGAAGCGGAAGACATTTTACTTTTAAAATGCTGCAAAAGACACAAAAAACGAAGGTTTGATCAAAACATTGCATAAAAATTCTTAAAATATAACTCCCACTTGAAATGATAATAGAATATCCCATTTGGATAGTTCTAAAAATTCAAATCCCACTTGGAATTATATTGTATTTGATAAGTTACTTTCGAAAAATATTGAAGATGTTGTTCTAGAATCGAAAAGGTCTCTATGATTCTAATCACCATCTAGAACAACCTTCAATATTCCCCCATCACTTATCAAACAATTGTACTCTTATAGTACTTCGCAGCGGAAAATCAATTTTGAAAAACATATCTTTCAAAATGGAATAGGTGAGAGTGTGCGCAAAGAATTTTAACACAACAATTGCCAAGCCACGAGACCTGTTCTATACACCCATGGGTTAGATAACCATGGCCGGATCGTGGTAGGACTTGGAATTCTAAATTGCGCTATCCCGATTAAGGACGGGACATAACCTATTTGAAAACCTCTTTTTCAAAAAATTTGAAATACATTGGCTAATCTCTGTAGAGTAGAGCACAATGTTATGTGTACATTGGCTAATCTCCGTAGAGTAGAGCACAATGACATGGCTAATCTCGCATGAAGTAGAGCACTATGGCTAATCTTCAAGGAGTAGAGCCCAATGAAAAACTTCATTAAAAACGTTAGCCCCGTATGGGCTAGTCGGCACTGTGGTTAGCCCTGTATGGGCTAATCGGCACATTCGAGTTTGGCCAAGGCCTTTTGTCACCCCGTATGGGTCAGTTGGCAAGTTTGCAATCGACCCAGACCTTCTGTCGGATTGGTCGACCAAAAACCCCAAATTGGTCGACCAATTTTGGTCTGCAACTTCTTCCCGGCCAGGGCCTCTGCCCTGGCAGGGGCCCTGGCCCCTCGGCCAGGGCCTCTGCCCTGGCCGAGGCCGGCCAGGGCCGGCCATGCCCTGGCTCCTCTAAGATTTGAGGATGAATTTCAACCTTTATGACTCGAAGTTAGATCAATTCTAATATCACTCCCACTTGAAATGTCGTTAGAATTGCTCCCACTTGGATCATTATTCCCGTATGGAATAGGATAATCGTCATTCGTATAATCCATTGGTGAAGGTTGAAACGTATCTTCGTTTTCACCAAGAATTCTCCCACTCGAATGAGGTAATCCTTCTTGATCATAAATCTCAAATAGAGATAAGTCCTGACTTATCTCGCCCTGTCTTGGAAACTCGTTTTCCAAGAAAGTGACATCCCTCGACACAAAACTCAATTAGCCCACCATTGTCTTCCTGACTAACAAAAAAACATAACCTTTGGAGTTTTCTGCGTATCGTATAAAGATACATTTCCTTCCCCTTGGACCAAGTTTGCCATACTTATGGGAGGAAATATGTGCGTAGGATGCACAACCCCAATGTTTCAAAATGTTTAAGTCAGGAGACCTTTGGTTCCACAACTCAAGTGGAGCTAACTGATTTCGAGGGTACGCGGTTCAAAATCAAAGCGGCCGTCAATAATGCATCACCCCAAAAGGTGATGGGCAAGTTAGCTTGCGCCATCATTGAACGGACCATTTTTCATTAAAGTCCTATACCTCCTTTCTGCAACACCAATTTGTTGAGGAGTATAAGGCATAGTTACCTGATGTACTATGCCTTTTTCATCACAAAGTTCCTTTAAACTTGTTGATTGATATTCACCGCCCCTATCGGTTCGCACGACCTTAATCTTGCGATCTAATTGATTCTCCACTAAACTCATATTGTTTTTAAAGCAGGTTTAGTGCTTTCACTTTTGTGGGATATCAAATAGATATGACCGTATCGGGTGAAATCATCAATAAAAGTGATGAAATAGGACTTCCCGCGTCTTGTCTTGACATTCATCGGACCGCATATGTCCGAATGGATAAGCTGCAATGGAACCTCGGCCCTTGTGCCGGTTCTAAACGGCTTGCGACAAGATTTCCTCACAAGGCAATGTTCGCAGGTCGACATTTCAACCTTTGAAACATTGGACAGAAGGCCATGTTTGGCAAGTCTATCCATACGCGTTGGTCCAATATGACCAAGCCTTGCGTGCCAACAAATTATATTAGACTCATTAGTCAAAGAATTTGTCACAAGGAAATTTTTTATTACATGAGGAATCATACATTGTACTTATTACAATAAATCCTTTGAAATACAAACCCAGTACCAATAAAGGAATTATTACAAAATAGGTCCATATTACAATCATGAAGGAACCAACTATAACCAAGACCCATTAAATTGACCACAGTTTTAATATTCCTTTGAATATATGGAATGAAGAGAACATCATGGAGTAGGAGAGTGTGGCCGTTGTCCAAGACTAGCTTGCGAGTTCCAACGCCTTTCACTTCAACACGTGTGTTGTTTCCTACATTGATCCACTTCATTCCTTGGGTATCCGGTGATACTCCACGAAGGACCGTCTGTCCCTTGTTATGTGGTTGGTGGCACCTCGTCACTTCCACTCGTACACGAACGAGCATAGTGACCGAGCTTGTTGCACTTGAAGCACTTGATCCTTTTCAAGTCTTTCTTCTTGTGCCATTTGTTGTGCCCACCCTTATGTTTGGGTTCCTTGGTAGACTCAGGTTGCTTATTACGTTCATTAGAAGACTTCGAACGATCTTTACGTTTCTTTCCCCCGTGTGAGGAACTAGCAACCATGTGCACTTCTGCACTTGGTTTGGCAGCCGCAAGCCGCTCTTCCTCTAATTCGAGGTGCTTGGAAACATCGTTGAAGGTCTTGATGCTCTCATTATGAGTGAGATGCATCTTCATCTGATCCCACCCATTTGGTAGGGAACGTATGACTGCTTGGATTTGTTGCTCATCTGTGAGCACATGACCTGCATCCTTTAACTCTGAGATAAGGTTCGCCATATGTCGCAGATGTTTCCCCATGGAATGATCTGGACGTTTCTTATATGTATCGAACCTTATAGTTAAGGCGCGAAGTTTGGACACCGATGTGCCACCGAACTTCTCCTCTAGCTTGGACCATATGTCCATGGCTAGGTCATGTTCTCGGAAGATGCGCATTATGTCATCAGCCATACTGCTTAATAACGTAATGCGCGCTATCTTGTTCTTCCGAGACCAAGCATCAAAAGCTTCCTTGTCTCGTCGGTGTTGGGCCGTAGTGCCCAACTCGGGTTCAATCATAACGTTCTTTAGAGTTTCGAGCACTTCTTGCTCCTCTAGAACGTATTGTATCTTAATGGACCAAAGTTTGTAATTATCGCCGTTGAGTTTTTCACCTTTGTTTAACTCAGCGACGATATTCTTTGCAGCGGAAGACATTTTACTTTTAAAATGCTGCAAAAGACACAAAAAACGAAGGTTTGATCAAAACATTGCATAAAAATTCTTAAAATATAACTCCCACTTGAAATGATAATAGAATATCCCATTTGGATGGTTCTAAAAATTCAAATCCCACTTGGAATTATATTGTATTTGATAAGTTACTTTTGAAAAATATTGAAGATGTTGTTCTAGAATCGAAAAGGTCTCTATGATTCCAATCACCATCTAGAACAACCTTCAATATTCCCCCATCACTTATCAAACAATTGTACTCTTATAGTACTTCGCAGCGGAAAATCAATTTTGAAAAACATATCTTTCAAAATGGAATAGGTGAGAGTTTGCGCAAAGAATTTTAACGCAACAATTGCCAAGCCACGAGACCTGTTCTATACACCCATGGGTTAGATAACCATGGCCGGATCATGGTAGGACTTGGAATTCTAAATTGCGCTATCCCGATTAAGGACGGGACATAACCTATTTGAAACCCTCTTTTTCAAAAAATTTGAAATACATTGGCTAATCTCCGTAGAGTAGAGCACAATGTTATGTGTACATTGGCTAATCTCCGTAGAGTAGAGCACAATGACATGGCTAATCTCGCATGAAGTAGAGCACTATGGCTAATCTTCAAGGAGTAGAGCCCAATGAAAAACTTCATTAAAAACGTTAGCCCCGTATGGGCTAGTCGGCACTGTGGTTAGCCCTGTATGGGCTAATCGGCACATTCGAGTTTGGCCAAGGCCTTTTGTCACCCCGTATGGGTCAGTTGGCAAGTTTGCAATCGACCCAGACCTTCTGTTGGATTGGTCGACCAAAAACACCAAATTGGTCGACCAATTTTGGTCTGCAACTTCTTCCCGGCCAGGGCCTCTACCCTGGCCAGGGCTTGGCCAAGGGCCGGCCAGGGCCTCTGCCCTGGCCGGCCAGGGGCCCTGGCCCCTCGGCCATGGCCTCTGCCCTGGCCGAGGCCAGGGCATTGGCCATGGCCTCTGCCAGGGCCGGCCACTGCCTGCCTGGCCATGGCCGGCCATGGCTTGGCCATGGCCGGTCATGGCCAAGGCCATTTGGCATTGGCCGGCCATGGCCCCTTTGGCCATGGCCCCTTTGGCCATGGCCGGCCACCCCCTTTGAATGGGGTTGCCGCACACCCCGCCGGAGGGGTGGCCATGGTGGTTATTGGCCGTAGCCAACCCCCTCCGCACGTGGAGGGGGGTGCATAGCCTTCATAGCCCATTTGGCGATGGCGCACATGCACTAATATTCCTTTTCTTCGATGGAGATAACTACCATCATCTTCCTCGATGAAGCACCCGTTCGTCGATGAAGCACCCGTTCGTCGAGAAATTAGTTATTTCCTAATGGCCGTGTGCCAAAAAAGAAAAATAACATACTACGTGAACGGTCGGTTCTTCCCGTCACGGAGAGTTCCTACCATATCCATAATGATAGGAGACCGTAACGTGAAAAGAACAACCGCTGCGTTCTCTCCGTCACGAAGAGTTCCTACCATATCCGTAATGGTAGGATACCCATTCGTGAAAAAGACAACGACTCGTTCATAGTTTTGACGGGGAGATGGTTTGACCGGGGCGAACCCGTATGGCTCTGATACCAATGTTGGATTCTGCCAAAACAGAGTTAGGATCGATAAATGAAGTTTAGACTTACGCTTGCGTATGCGGCACGGTAGTCTACGAACTTCGCCTTCGGATTCTCCACGACGGATCGAGTCTTCTCACGAACGGAGTAAGGCTACTAAATCCACAATCTAAATCTCTACTTTAGATTAAGAACTTGGATAAAGAGAGAGGAAGTATTTCGGCAGAGCTTCGCTAGAATGAAAATGAATGCAAGAATGCCATGCAAAAGTGTAAGGAAATGGCTAACCCTTGGGTCTTATTTATAGCCCCCAAGGTAGTTATTTTAGGATAAATTGTTCCTTTGGAACAATTTAACTAAGGTGTACCATCGTACATGGCATATTATAAGCTTAAGTTGTACCATATGCATGGTACAATATAAGCTTAAGATATTATCCCTTTATTAGCCATATGTCGCATGCACTTATGCACATAGAATGCGACTTTCCCATCAATCTAGAGATCCTCTCCGCAAGGGAACTTATTCCCTTTGCGTACGACTTTGTGTACGCGACGTTCGAGGTCCGTATTCCCTCGTACATCCCCCACAAGGGTGTACTAACGTCTTCCATATCCAACAGTATAGGTATTGGGTTTTATTGGAAAATGGTTTTGGGTATTGGGTTTTAATTGGGTAAGTTATTGGCTATTGGGTATTGAAGTTATTGGGTATGGGTTTAATTGAGCTATTAACCTATTGGGTATTGGGTTTTATTGGAAAATGGTTTTGGGTAATGGGTTTTACTTGGGTACGTTATTAGCTATTGGGTATTGAAGTTATTGGGTATTGGTTTAATTGAGCTATTAACCTATTGGGTATTGGGTTTATATGAGTTATTGCTTATTGGGTTTTCGGTTTAAATGGGTTTAATTGATTATTGGGTTAGTAAACTAATTGGTTATTAAAGTTTTGGGTTATTAAGTTAATTAAGTTATAAAATATTTTTAAGTATATGATATACTTTAAGTTATATGCTTAATTATATAAATGATCAATTAGTTATGCGAGTTAGTAAATGTATAACTTCTTATCAATCATTTATCATGTTGAACAAAACAGAAAACCGACCTCACCATAATATAACGTTTGACGAGACAAACACAACGACACCAAAATCACCAAACAGGCAAGTGTGCACTTTCTACATGTTTTCAATTATCGTGACATCAGCATTCACGTGTTTATCTGTTGTGTATTGCGAGATAAAAATTAGTGTGTGTGTGTGTGTGTGTGTGTGTGTGTGTGGACATTTCATTAAGTCGATTGACAAGATCAAAACCCACCGTGTGTGTGTGGACATTTATTTAGTAAGTTGACAATGCCTTGTAACGACATGAAACACGGAACATTGCTTAACATACACGAATTGCTTAAACTGCTTGAAAACCATAGACATGCGGGCCGGTTTGGCTAACCATAGATATTGCATGCCAAGCTTTGGCTATTCCTGTGGGCCGATTTGGCTAGTCTGGCTCCTGTTCCTGTAACGACCGGTTTTAGTGATACGTAGTTCGTCTTCCCTCTTGTGTTGTATATCCTTCTTCGTATCCATAGTTAAGTCGTAACGGACACCGTACCCGTACCCGTACCCGTATCCATTCTTTTCATACTTATTATTATTATTATTATTATTATAAACCCCTTATTATAATTATTTTTAAAACATCTTTTCTTATAATTAAATTAAACTTTCAAATTCAAATTCAAATCATTCCTTATTTGCTAGGGAGACTTTATTCCTCCTAATTAACCATGAAATCCCCCTATTAATGTTTGCATTTCAAAACTTCCCTTATTTACCTAGCCTTTAATTTTCCCTTGATTAAACCCATTTAACGCTAATCATATTAATAATTAAAATACTATTTAATAAGAATTCAAATCCTGCTAATTAAACCCTTTTAATTACTAATAAGATTCAAATCATTTCCTAAATTACCCTAGTCTTTTACCATGGCCGAACCCTACACCCATACGCACACACAACAACACTGAGAGAGAGAGAGAGAGAGAGAGAGAGAGAGAGAGAGAGAGAGAGAGAGAGAGAGAGAGAGAGAGAGAGAGAGAGAGAGAGAGAGATGCCAAACTATAATAACACAAAAAAAAGAACAAAAGGAAAACATACAAACCCCTAAGACACCTAGCTTTCATTTGATGTTCATGTTTCAAACCCACACAACTAATATTATTTAACCTTAGGCCCTTCATCTCCTCACGTGCTGTACAACCAAGACACACATCTCTTGAGCTTGCCTATTCCCTTTATTTAATCAAACCCTAGAGGAGCCTCACCCTACTAATATTATAAAAAAACCCTAAGCTAAACCCTAGGCTACAGCACCCAACTTTTCATTATAAACCTAGTTTTTATTTCTCCTTACATCTTCTCAGCCGCCCCCTGTTTTCATTTTTCTCCACACGAGAACAGCTCACAACTCTCCTCTCTCTCCCCCTCGCATCTCCTCCACCGGTGGGAGCAACCCGAATCTCCCCATCCTCGCACGCTAAGCCAAACAACGGCATCCCCTTCTTCCCCATGCCCGCGAGCAGGCACCACCCTCGCAGCATCACACCCTCACATCCCTTCCACGCCAACGCACGGAACTCGTGCATCTCCACAGCCCGCAAGACCCCCACGCCGACGTCCAAACCCCCTGGCCTCACTGATGCCGGAAACCCTTACGGCCTCCTCCTGCGAGCTCTTCTCCTCCCCACCCAACTCGCGATCGCTCTTCGCCGGAACACAAATATAGAGGATCACTTAACCTCCGACGCCGGCACTGCCTTGTCCACCCCTGCGGTCAGTTCTGCTCTCCTATATCTGCAGCCCCTCTCTCTCGCACATGCAAACGACAGCCTGGATCCATCCCTCGCCTCCTCTCCGTCACCGGATCCCCGCTAGGAGCCGCTGCTGTGCTGCCGTACTCCTGTGCTGATGCTTCCGTCGCCGACAGTCCTTCAAGCACTCAGAACAGCCGCTGCACCTCCCTGTGTGTCGACGGCAGACCCCCGACGCTCAATGTCGCTGCTTCGGAGCTGTATGCGTCGTCGCTGCCCATCACTACGTCCCGATCTTTCTCTGCGCTACCAGTTTGTAGATCTACCCTTTAAAATACTATAACACACATTGTAATATATAGAACCTAATAAAACGGGTCACTGGACATCGTAGGAATCAGTTTAACATTTGTTACAATCGAAAACAGTCTAATCTGAATTTGTGTTTTATCAAACCAGAGAACCGTCATCACTGTAGTGTAGTACCCGTTGACGTGCGTCTATATTTCATATATTCACGCACGTTTTCTCTTGTGTTTCTCCGTGTTTTTCCGCCGTCTCTTATTCGTTTTCGTATGTTTTCCCGTTTTCTTTCACTTTTCTTGTTTGTCCATGATTGCAGGGGATTGACCACGTAGGGGACGTTTAATGATGATATCCCAAGTCCCCGGAGCAACGGGAGAAGTCACGCGTGATCCAGGGGGGTCAAACGGCGAAGTATTCATCTTTCAGCCCCTCACCCGGTCGGTTGGTCATCTCCAACCGATCGGGTGATGCACGCGGTGCACCAACCGGTCGATACCGCAGCTCACAAAGAAGTCACCCGACCGGTTCACAGACCGGTTCTGCGGGCGGCTGTTCTCTGTTTTCTCGAGCAGAATTCCAACCGATCGGGTAACTCTCACCCGATCGGTTCATCTGTAGCTGAAGAAGATGAGCTGAAGACACGGACGATTCAACCGGCCGATTCACCCGACCGCTCCAAGATCCAACCGGGTCGCTCAAGAACTCACCCGATCGGTTCATGTGATCGGGTGAAAACTCGCCGTTTTCTGACATTTATTTGTAACGGATCAACCGATCGGTTGATGCGACGGCCTATATATAGAGCCCCTAGGGTTCCAGAAACGGGGAGTTGCTGTTTTTCTACTGTTTTATTTCCTTGTGAATGCTGTAATTGTTACTCTTTTGTAAGTTTTTAGATCTTTCTAAAATTTTAGTATTGTCTTTATTACTCCTTTACTTCCGCATTGCAATTGTCCGATTATGATTTCAACGGTTAAATTTCATTTAGATTGCTTTTTCATGAATTTTTGTGAGTAGTTCCCAAATCTGGGATTTTGGTGGAAACCCCTTCGGAGGCTCTTCCTGATGCGTCCATAGGGTTAGGAAATCGATAGGGAGTAGGAATCTAACGGTTACGCGGTGCGTTTCATTGTCATCGGCGGGAAAAAGACCGCCTTTGACCGTCGGGCCAAGGGGGGAATAAACTTGGCGGTTGACTCCCTAGCCATAGCTCACGCCTTTAGCGTAGACGCCAAATCCTAGCATGCGGGGAGCGGCAGGATGAGATGTTGGGAGATATCGTTGCGGACTTAGTGATCCCGGGATCGATCAGTGTTAATGGACACGGGAGTGCCCACTGATCGAATCCGGGAAGTTCGGTGTATCATCCTGGGCACCGACCGGAATATCGGGCCCATGGGACGCCGGTGGTACCACTTTCAGAGGCAACGTCTCACCATTAGATCCTAATCCCGATCGCTATCCATACCCGTAGGCCGTATCGGTGAGAGTCTCTCGTCGGGTTGGAAACCAAAGTCCCGGGTTTACTTTCTTTTCGTTCTTACGCTTTTATTCCCTTTCGTGACAACCATCCGCCGATTCGGGCTAGCTCGCCCCTCGGGGTGATTTAGGTCCTACCTGACCCAAGCACAACCTCGCCTCCCTGAGTTCGATATTCTCGCACCCTACACTAACCGTGAAACTTACGGTAAACGACACCGCGCCCATACCGTAAACGGGGGCGCCGGTCAAGTTTATGGCGCCGTTGCCGGGGAGGCAACGTGCTTGATATTTTAGGATCTCTTGAACCCTCGTGTCTAGCTCACATCCCTACCTCGCGATAATTTTCGCATTCTCCTTTTTCTTTTTCTTATTTGTTTTTCTTATTTTTATTTCTTATTTTATCTGTTTCTTTCCCACTTGTCGCTTCACGGGTGTCTGTTGTTTTTCATGCGCAGGAGTTCAAGGAGTCTTGACGACTTGATTCCCCTCGATCCAGAGATTAACGCCACCCTTAGGCGTTTGGCCGCCGAGAAGCGAAGAAGGGAAGATCCCGAATCCATGGAGGAGAACACCCCACCTCACAAGTCTCTGCTGGAGTACTCGATGCCCTCCATCGAGTCAACTTCCGCCATCCGATCTCCAGCTATTGCGGCCCAAAGCTTTGAGCTGAAGCCGTCTCTAGTGACATGGATCCAGCAGGACCAGTTTGCGGGTGCGCCCATGGAGAGCCCGATAGAGCACCTGGACTCCTTCTTGGAGAAGTGTGACACCTCCGAATTAATGGTGTCACTACAGAGGCTATCCGTCTGAAGCTGTTCCCCTTCTCTTTGCGGGACAAAGCCAAGCAATGGTTAAGGGGGAAGGACCCCAACACTTTCAACACCTGGGAGAAGCTCTCCAACGCTTTTCTGACAAAGTTCTTTCCTCCGGGGAAGACCATGAAGTTGAGGAGTGAGATCTCCTCCTTCTCCCAGGCCAGCCACGAGTCCTTGCATGAAGCTTGGACGAGATATAAAGAGATGCAAAGAAGATGCCCTCACCATGAGCTTCCGAAGTGGCAGATTATCAATCTGTTCTATAATGGGTTGAGGGACGACCTTAAATCTTCTATGGACGCCGCGGCTGGGGGTTCCTTCATGTCTCGAAGCGAGGAAGATGCCGGGGAATATTCTGGAAAACATGGCATCCAACAATGAGCGGTGGTGTGACGAGAGAGCCACACCAAGAACTGGGGGTATACACAGAGTCGAGGACGTCGACAAACTTTCAAGCAAGTTCGACTTGCTTTCGACCCAGATCTCCGCACTGATGGTAGGAGCCGGTGGGGCCGGTACACAGCAAGTTTCTGCGGTAGAGTCCGAATTCCTTGGGGAATTCGACGGTGGTGACATCTCACCACCGTTGGATCAGGCGAGCGCACTATTTTACAACCCCACGGGGAATGCGCCATATCCGCCAAGGACAAATTCCAACCCGGCCTACTCTCCCAACAACCGGAACCACCCGAATTTCAGTTACCGCCCACCATTTCAGCCCTCGCCGCCTCAGCAGCCGCAGCAACAAATTTATCAGCCGGCTAGACCACCGCAGAATCAGGGTCAGCTGCAACCGTTTCAGCAGCAACCTCAGCAACAAACTTATGCCCCCAGGAATCAGCAGCCGTTCCAGCAGCAGCAGTACGGCCAACAGAGGGCCGTCTCTCCGGCTGAGTCTCTCTTGACTCAATATATTACCAACCAGGAGAGGATCAACCAAAAGCTGGAAATGGGCCAGCGGACCCTCACGGACCAAATAACCCAGCTGGGGTTACAGGTGGCGAACCTTGCAGGTCACAAAACCAATTGCCGCCACAACCGGAGGTGAACCCCGAGGGGAGCAACACAAACATCGGCACTCGTGCACGAGCACGCGAATGTGTCCGCTATCGTTCTGAGAAGCGGGACACAAATTCCTACTAGAGTGCCCCCTAGCAACCCGGAAGCACCATTGGTCGTTGAGAGACCGACTGAAAAATTAAACGACACCGGTGCTTCGTCATCAAATCCCATGACTCCGGAGGGGAGTGTCTGAAGAAGAGAAGAAGAAGGAGGAAGAGAGCCCAAGAGTGTATAAACCCGTTGTGCCATTTCCACAACGGTTGGCTCAGGCAAAAATTGATGAGAAATATGGGAAGTTCTTCGCCATGGTCAAGGACCTAAGCCTGCAAATCCCCTTCTTGGAGGCAATCGAGACAATCCCCTCCTATGCAAAATTCTTGAAAGATTTGGTGACCAAAGGGTCAAGAAAAGAGAAAGTGGTGCTGACGGTGGAATGTAGCGCTCTTATCCAGAGGGATAACCCGCCAAAGCTCAAGGACCCGGGGAGCTTCTCTATCCCTTGCATGATCGGGGCTGTGAAGATTAATCGTGCACTCGTCGATCTAGGAGCGAGTGTTAGCTTGATGCCCTTGTCGATGTACAGAAGGATAGGAATGGGTGATTTGGAGCCCACCGGGATGACCCTACAACTAGCTGACCGGTCGGTCAAATATCCGGTGGGAATTGTTGATGATCTCCCCGTGAATGTGAGAGGGGTGCATGTGCCTGTGGACTTTGTAGTCATGGACATGCCAAAGACGCACACACCCCCATTATCCTGGGACGGCCCTTCATGGCCACTGCTGGCGTTCTTATAGATGTGAAGAACGGAAAACTCTCCTTGAACGTCAGCGGAGAGAAAGTTGAGTTTGACCTGGGACTATCCATGAAGCACCCCGACCCTCCTGATGACCTCCGGTGTAATTTTCTTGAGACAGAAGAAGAAAAGGCTGTGGAGGAGAGCTCCTGGGAGATTCTCCTGAGAAACCCCCCCGATGACTTGGGGAATTCTGAAGATGAAGAAGGCCCCGAAGACAAAGAAGCTGCTGGAAGACCGAGTGCAGCGAGAACGACCCCTCCCGGGTTCCCCAAGACTCCTCCTGCGAGGAGAACGGGGAAAGAGCTCACGGACCTCACTAAAGACGAGGTCCGGATCCTGAAGAAGATGGCGGGAAGCGCCAACACCAAGGAAAAGCCCCCGGATCTCAAGAACAAAGGGAGGGTAGTCGAGCAAGTATTTTTCCAGCCGCCCACTACTCCAAGCGCCTTCAGCCCCAGCGAGGAAGAGATGCCGAAGTTTGGGCATCACCCGTATCAGCCACCATGAGCATCTCTTACGGGCGTCGAGCCAACGACGTTAAACAAGTGCGCTTCATGGGAGGCAACCCATGTTCTAAACTTTTTCCCACTTTTTAACGTTAATTTTTTACTTTATTTTATCTTTTTTTATAAATAAAATCAGCCGCGAGAACATCCGTTCGGGGACTTAAGCAAATTTCTTGGTTTTTGCAGGAAACAGGCCCCAACCGATCGGGTGACAACTCACCCGATCGGTTGGGATGTATCAGATACATGCCGAGAACCGTCCCCGAATGAACCGATCGGTTGAGTAATTAAGAGACGCGGTGGCAGACCGGGTAAGCTGGGGAGAACTCTCGGGAAATCTTGGGGAATATCAACCGATCGGTTGAGTTATAACACGATCAGTTGACGCAACCGGGGTGAGCAGCCCTAAGTTCTCGGGAAATTGTGTGGAGCGGCCAACCGGTCGGTTGAAAAGTCAACCGATCGGTTCGCCTGTAGCATTTCTTCGGCAAAATTTTCGACCTAATCGTCAACCGATCGGGTGACAAGTCACCCGATCGGTTCGACTTAAAACCCTATATAACCACCCCCGACACCCGTTCGCTTTCTCCCTCGCCCGATCGCCCAAACCTCTGCCGTTTCGTCTCCCGTCGTGCGCCTTCCTGCTTTCTTCCCCAAGATCAGCCTCGATCTTCTTCTCCAACCATTTCCCTGCCCATCCACCATCATTTCTCTCCATTCCCCCGTCATCTCCCTACACACAGACCCTAGATTTCCCCCATTGTTTTTCCCCCCCGCTTCGGAACTTGTTGAAGATATCGCTGCGGCTCCACATCGTGCTCAAATCGAGCAGCATCGGGGCATCCACGAGCAACTATCTTCATCTCATTTTGGGTAAACTCGCACCTTTACTTAATTTTAATCTTTTCCCAAATATTCTGTTTGCTTGTTGGTCGTATTTTGTTTTTGTGTTGAATTCATTGTACTTTCACACACCTACGCGCACAAACAACACCTACACAATGCCTCCCCGCCGTATTAAACCCACCGACGCTAGCTCTTCGAACCCTAGGCCCACCCGTCGTACCCGTCGCACACAGCCCACCACCTCTAACCCATCCACCACACCACGCACCACTTCCCCACCTCCCGGTTACGATCCCGAATATGGGATGCAATTCCAATCCGATGACCATGCCGACCGATTCACGGCCATGGTCCTCCTTGCTGGTCAGGGTGGTCGGATAACCCAGGAATCCGTCGACCGTGACCTCCCCTTCCTTCAAAGCTTCGTTCGCCACATCCGCGAAGACCCACCCGACGTCTCCGAGCTCCACATTCCACCCCCCCACGACCCCTGGTCCCCCAGCGCAGGCCCCCGTCACCACCCCCAGAGGGTGGTGCCCCTGCTTGATTTTTCTCTCCCGCTTTTGCCCCCCCCCCCCCCATTTTTGTGCCCATCTGTCTTTTCGGGGCCCCGCTTTGTCTCTGTCGGAGGGAGGGGGACTATTTACGTGTTGTTTTCTAGATTCACCCCCTTTTTGTTTTTGACTCCCCCTTGCACATATCTGGATTTCATTGATCATATCGTTTCGCTAGCTCTTTCTGGTCTAGCTTGGGGGAAGTCTACTTTGGTGTGCTGTCGTGTTTTGTCTGTTTTTCTCCTTTTTGTGTGTGTGCTTGCTTTTCACTTTTTGAGTGTCGTGTCACGTGATTTTATTTTATTTTTATTTTCGTATTGTTTGGTTTTGATTTTGATCTTTCTTTCTTTTTTTTAGTCTCATCTGTGTGTTTTCCTCGTTTTCATTTCTTTTCGTGTCTGTGCGTCTTCCCCCCCATTTTCATTGCCCTCCCGTGCTCACTCATATTGCATTGAGGGCAATGCAAACTTCAGCTTGGGGGAGTCGCACTTTGTGCGTCATTTGTGTTGTCTTTCTACGTTATTTGAGTCGTTTTCCATCGTGTTTTTCTTTTTTTTTTCGTTTTTCCTTCTTTCTTTAGCTCTTTCTCCTAGAAATGAATCCTATGATGAATCTCCACAAAGTCACACACACACCTAGCACTGCACCGACAATCGCACTCACTAACCCTAGGATTTCGAGTCCTCTTGCATTTCACGCATCGTGGGTCCACTTAGCTTTTTGTGAGTCGTGTGTCGTGACTAGCATTTGGTGTGCTTCTGCTTTGTGATTTTACTTTATATACCTGTCCAGGAATGACCCCTAGATTATCATGCTTCGATATTGAATATGCGGTATTTGCTTCTAATGTCTGCTTCTATATGCATGCTATATATATATCGTATACTTCATTTCGCATGTGTCGGGATTCCACAACTAAGGACTAGGATAACCCATTTAGCCTGAGCTCTATTTAGCAAGAATAGTCGCCTTGCCAGAGTGTTTAGATTTCGACTTCTTTTTTGTTTTACTTGGTGCAAATCCCCTCGTCGTGTACCGTTCTCCCACTTGGGAGAGTACACATGTGTATAGCCAAAAACCCAAAAATCCAAAAAAAAATGGGAGAAAAGAAATGAAAACCCAAAAAGAAAAGAAAATAAAAAGATTGTATAGCCAAAAAGCCAAAAAGAATTATTATGCAAATACCCAAAACCCAAAAACAAAATCCCCTTGTGAATATTTCCTACTTGTCAAGAATAAAGGGAAGGCGAGAATTTGCACCGAGTGCTCTTCTCCACATCATCTCAACCTCCGTCGTTATCGAAAACGCTTGGCTTAGGAGCTATTTAGCTTGTATCTTGGCTATAGTGGCGTGATTTCCTTGACCCTAGTTGTGGAGTCCCCGATGCATGATACGCTTCTTTTCCCACTCTTCTCATGCATGCTTGAACTTATATTCGCCGCTTAATTCAATTCGGATCGATAATTTGGGTCATTTCTTGGATTTGTGTATATCGAGCCTCATTGCACATCGTAGAAAGCTTCACCATTTGCTAGCACACGGCCACGCTCACTCGCGCTTCACTGCGTGGACCCACGACACTTATTTGGACTCGCTTTCCTAGGTTTAGTGGTGTGATTTGGCGTTTGCTTGCTAGGTGTGTCGTTTTTGATTTTGATGGCTCTGATGGACGATCTAGGGCTTAGAGTTTTCTTTTTCTTTCTTCCTCTCTATTTTTCCCTTCCGAGCTCCTACTCTCACTCGTCTTCCTCGAGGACGAGGAAGAGTTCAGCTTGGGGGATTTTGACGTGCGTCTATATTTCATATATTCACGCACGTTTTCTCTTGTGTTTCTCCGTGTTTTTCCGCCGTCTCTTATTCATTTTCGTATGTTTTCCCGTTTTCTTTCACTTTTCTTTGATTGTCCATGATTGCAGGGGATTGACCACGTAGGGGACGTTTAATGATGATATCCCAAGTCCCCGGGGCAACGGGAGAAGTCACGCGTGATCCAGGGGGTCAAACGGCGAAGTATTCATCTTTCAGCCCCTCACCCGGTCGGTTGGTCATCTCCAACCGATCGGGTGATGCACGCGTGCACCAACCGGTCGCTACCGCAGCTCACAAAGAAGTCACCCGACCGGTTCACAGACCGGTTCTGCGGGGCGGCTGTTCTCTATTTTCTCGAGCAGAATTCCAACCGATCGGGTGACTCTCACCCGATCGGTTCATCTGTAGCTGAAGAAGATGAGCTGAAGACACGGACGATTCAACCGGCCGATTCACCCGACCGCTCCAAGATCCAACCGGTCGCTCAAGAACTCACCCGATCGGTTCATGTGATCGGGTGAAAACTCGCCGTTTTCTGACATTTATTTGTAACGGATCAACCGATCGGTTGACTTGTCAACCGATCGGTTGATGCGACGGCCTATATATAGAGCCCCTAGGGTTCCAGAAACGGGGAGTTGCTGTTTTTCTACTGTTTTATTTCCTTGTGACGGCTGTAATTGTTACTCTTTTGTAAGTTTTCAGATCTTTCTAAAATTTTAGTATTGTCTTTATTACTCCTTTACTTCTGCATTGCAATTGTCCGATTATGATTTCAACGGTTAAATTTCATTTAGATTGCTTTTTCATGAATTTTTTGTGAGTAGTTCCCAAATCTGGGATTTTGGTGGAAACCCCTTCGGGGGGCTCTTCCTGATGCGTCCATAGGGTTAGGAAATCGATAGGGAGTAGGAATCTAACGGTTACGCGGTGCGTTTCATTGTCATCGGTGGGAAAAAGACCGCCTTTGACCGTCGGGCCAAGGGGGAATAAACTTGGCGGTTGACTCCCTAGCCATAGCTCACGCCTTTAGCGTAGACGCCAAATCCTAGCACGCGGGAGCGGCAGGATGAGACGTTGGGAGATATCGTTGCGGACTTAGTGCTCCCGGGATCGATCAGTGTTAATGGACACGGGAGTGCCCACTGATCGAATCCGGGAAGTCCGGTGTATCATCCTGGGCACCGACCGGAATATCGGGCCCATGGGACGCCGGGTACCACTTTCAGAGGCAACGTCTCACCATTAGACCCTAATCCCGATCGCTATCCATACCTGTAGGCCGTATCGGTGAGAGTCTCTCGTCGGGTTGGAAACCAAAGTCCCGGGTTTACTTTCTTTTCGTTCTTACGCTTTTATTCCCTTTCGTGACAACCATCCGCCGATTCGGGCTAGCTCGCCCCTCGGGGTGATTTAGGTCCTACCTGACCCAAGCACAACCTCGCCTCCCTGAGTTCGATATTCCCGCACCCTACACTAACCGTGAAACTTGCGGTAGTGTAGTACCCGTCGAGACGTTTCCGACGACACCAAGAACGCCAAAAACATGCAAGTTTGCAAATAGATATAATTTTTGAAGTTTGATGAATATTGCGCCACTTTTACTTATTGCTGTATAACTTGAAAACCATACGTGAAATGACGCATGAAAACGATGCTATGACATTCTGGACTAAATTTGTGACCCAACGGCATATCACACGATATACTTTAATTTTAAACAACAACAAAGAAAATTGGTTTTGTGGCATGTTCAGTAAAACCCTTGTTCAACATTATTTTAAAACTGTTGTAAAAATTGTTGAACCTACTCCTGCTTATTGAAAGTGTTGTAATAACAATTAATATTGATAACAGTAAATTTCTGCAAGTCTTGAAATGTTTAAACATCGTGAAAATCGTGCGCCTCGAAGGCGGAATCGTGAATGCGTGATGTCGTGTGAGTCGACTAGGCTGGCTCGTGTTCCAGCACAAAACTGTGGTGGGGTTAGGGTTGAGCGGCCACAAGGTATATGAAAGGGTCATCTCTTCAAGAGCACCACCCGCATGCGGTGGGTTATCGTCAATCACAGTAAGCCCCCGTGAGAAGAATGACTCACTCATCACGACCAAACGGCGAGAACCCTATGATAGATGTGAACTATTGACATGAAACTTGCAATGCTAACGTGATCTCAGTAAATTGACATGCTAACGAACCCAAGAAAACGTTACTTAATGTCTTGACACTACTTAGAACTGCATGTTAGGAATGTCTTGTTTCACTTTATAATAATTGGTAGGTGTAAATTTATTGTAGTCATTTCATTTTAATTATTTAATGACTCTTAAATTCATATCGTTTGTATACTTGTCTTGGGTTGCTAACCTCTTCTTGCAGACCCTTGCTGACATACATTCATGTTTTTGGATGTATGTCAGATTCTGAGCTTGAGTACCCGGAGAACCCATTCGAGACGCCTGACTTGGTAAGCCAGGAGTTCGCCCCTGACGCCGAGCCACTCCCAGGGAGGACTAGTGGACCCACACTTTACTGCTTTCCTTAGTTTACTTTCAGGCGTTGTTGTTGCCTTGTGTACGTTCTTCGTTGCTACTTTAGCCCAGCTGTGGCTTTATCGTTTAATTTCGTGTACGGACGTTATATCTCTGGATGTGGCTTCTTATCTTTTTGAATGTTTTCTGATTGTTCTGAAATGCAAATGCAAGGACCTCCCCGGTATTTTTATCACAGACGCTTATTGGACTCGAGCTTCACTGCTCCAGTTGAAGCGGACCGCGTAACGTTCTCGCTTCCGGTGTCTTTGGGAAGCGGAGCGTTACATGTTTTAGTGGTGGCCCATGCAGGTCGTGCATTTGCAAACTTCAGAACAACAGGAATACTATCATTAGCCAAAATAACCAGAATAGTTCGTACGCAAAATTACTCGAGTACCTTGTCTCAGCATAATAGGAAATCCAATACCAGGATAATCAGAAGAGTTAGTTAGACGCTCGTGCTCGTTTGTTAGACATCCTTGTCACGACTTAGTATTATCACCTTGGAAGTCACCCTAACGATTGATCATCCAGCCTTGACCATATTAGATTTTTGAGTTTTGTTAGTCGTTCGCTTAGATTTATCGAATCTATGGCCCAACCGAACGTAACGATCGTCGCATCCGTGCAAGTCGAACCTGAGACGCCTGCAATAAGTAGACTTAGAAGTGGAAGATATTCCAGATCTATAGATAAGATTCCGATCTCGATCCTCAACGAACCCTTACCTCAGCTTTCCTATCGCAGTCTAGTTGTTGAAGAACCTTAGTGCTAAACCTTAGTCGACCCAATGATTATTTCCCCATGATTTTACTATTTCCTAATCATTACACTTCCATGTTAATGATCGTAGAAAGCCATCGTAGCGTATTCACGAAGTTACTTCTTAGTCGTTCTTACGTTTCGATCGTCAAACCTATTCCTTGTCCTCGATTCACATAAACTCTTCGGGTCCGCCATCTTTAACCTTGAACCTCCTCATTGCAGATCCAGGGTCTTTTAAAAAGTATTTTTCGATATTTCTTTTATTGAATTCTTCGCTAAGTTTAAAATCCTTTCGAAAACTTTTACTTAGATTTTCTACACTTCAGTCGACTTAAACCCAATCTTGATTTTGAACTCTTCTGCGCGATCTTTAGTTACTATCTTATAGCAATTCTCTAACGTACATCTTCCGCACTTCTATTTCACATAACCTCGCATAACTACTCTATTTTCCTCATGTAATGAACGTCTTTTTAAAACCCTAATTCTATTTCGCTAGTTCAAAATATCATCTCCTTTTCTTACTAGCATATTTCAAAACAGACATTCATACATACTTTTAAAATACCTTCCTAAATTAAATAGAACTTCAAAATCTTGTGTGTCAGCCTTATAATCGTTGTCTTCATACTTTAAAAAAAGAAAATTTTTAACAAACCTATTTCCATTTACAAACAAGCACTACAACAATATTACTCTTCACATATTATTTGACTAATCACATTTTACGTTTTAACTTCTACAGTGTGCTCGCTATTTTACGTAAATTATAACGATGTTATTATTTTTATGCATGTCCTTATCGTCTTAAATATTTAATTTTTTCATAAATATTTTATGTCACCCAACCAAACTACTCTCTTATCCATACCACATCTGGAACCGTCCATCACAACATTAGTTCATTGCATCATTCAACTCTGAATCCTACACTTGCTTAGTTATCACTTTAGAGCTTATCATTGCTTAGTGAGACCTTTAGCATTGATTGTGGTGTTGTTGTGGTGCATATAAATAGATAGTGAGTGTGGACCAGTGTGTGCGAATCTCTATATACCACCCATTATGAGTGTGCTTACCCTTAGTATATTAGTATAGTGTGATTATCTACCGTGTTGTATATGTATGTACGGTAATATGTGATATATATTTAGTTGAGTATAGATTAGTAAGTGTTATATTTATACTTAGGCGAGCGATTAGCTATATCACTATATGGATATCTGTGAGTATTAGATTTAGTATTGGCTAGTTACCAGGAGTATATATACCTTAGTCATACTTGTTAAAGATTGTAATTGTATGCTAGTACAGTGATACGTAAGTTAGATGTATGATAATAGGTGTACATATAGTGGTGTGTGCAGATTTATTATGTGATCTATATGTTAGTATGTCTGGCGTGTGCTCGCGTATATATATGTATGTGGTTAGTTATAGGTGTGTATTTATATATATTGTATGAATACGTGTGTTGTATGTATGGTAGAATTATAATGTCGTATTAGCACTACGGGATGATGTATGAGCATGTGTATACCATGAAGTATGTATAGTCGGATGTTGTGACTACGAATATGGATGTATGTAATAGTATACTAGCTCTATGTAAATTATCATAGTTGTGAATACCGGTGTGTGTATATAACTGTTCTATGTAGATACGAGATAGGCGTGTAGTAGTGTAAGTATGTATATGTATGAACGTATGTATAGGTATTTGAAAGTGTGTGATATATGAGTAAGTATAGGCATATGGCTGTATATTGTTTCATTATATTGCATGTATGGCTGAGATATAATGACCTTAGTGTCTAAGTCCGCTCACCCCTAGGTCGGCCTATTTAAGGAAGTCTGAGGACGGGCTTGATTCTAAGATGGGTAGATTACGACGACCCTAATGCTATGAGTAAGGCGTATATAAGTCTGTGTATGGTGTAAGGTAATACGTACATGTATATACGTGTAGTGATATATATTATAATGTGTACATGGTATTATGCGGTATGTAACAGTGATTGTATGATTGAAGTGTAAATTGATAAAGAATGATTGTATTTTTATTAATGGTATGTTTATGTGACGTGTGGTACTATATCATTATAGATTGTTGTCACGCCCCGCTTCCCATCATACTTGGGAGCGAGGACGCGAGCGGGCCCGCTTGGGCTGGAGCGGTGAAACCCCAACCCAATAAGCGTCTGTGTATGACTACTTGTCAGGTTCTTGCTTGCGAATAATCGGAACAACAAAATGATGCCATAATTACACTCAACTTCCAGATTACATGTACACAAAGAATTAAGGCCCAACATGGCCATTACAAACAGTTACAACGAAATTAAAATGCACCTGAAAGAAATACAACAATTATTAAACTTTTAGCAAGCTGCGATGTGTCCGCCGTCTTCAGCAGTGGATCTCGTGCTCTTGGTTCTCTTGGTCACCTTCTTCAATCTCCAAGTGAACTCCTCAGTGAACTCTGCTCAAAACCTAACGTATATTTCACAGACAAGGAAATATACGTTAGCGAGGGTCGCTCGGCAAGATTTAAAAACATTAGTAGGAAAAGACCCTCGGCAAGGTTATAATATGGGTTACAACTATGATGCCAACAAGATCGTACATAGCAGCATATGGAAACATGTGAGCACAACATCTGTAGTGTGTAGAGCAGTGAGCATGAGTGGTGTAGTGTGCAAAGTAGCAACGCAACAAGGTGTAGTGTGTAAGGTAACTGGCATGGCAGGTCTAGTGTATACATCAATAGTCGTGATAGGTGTAGTGTGTACAGCAATAGTCGTGACAAGTGTGGTGTGCACATCAATAGTCGTGACATGTGTAGTGTATACAACAATAGTCGTGACAAGTGTGGTGTGTACAGCAATAGTCGTGACAGGTGTAGTGTATACAGCAATAGTCGTGACAAGTGTGGTGTGCACAGCAATAGTCGTGACAGGTGTAGTGTGTACAGCAATATGTATAGCAAGTGTGGTGTGCACAGCAATAGTCGATCGTGACAATAATTTTAGCAGTTTACGCTGTAGCATCAACAGAGGTAAAGAGAAGGGTGCATCAATCATTCAATCAATCTCCTATCTAGTGACAAGCCCAGTGTCTGAGGGGGAGGTGACCAGCATCACACCCAAGTCAACGGGAGCTACCCGTGACTCTATACTCACCGACCCGGCCAGGTGTCGGTCAAGTTCACTACTAGAGTGTAATCCAGCTTTTCAGCCTCTACTACACTAGACTACCCCACCCAAATGTCCATAAGTCAATCCGTAGTTCAATGTTTGCCGTATGGCAAACATTCCGTAAATGGCCCGCGGCCCAATATCCGTAATGCCTGAAGGCCCATTATCCGTAATGCCCGAAGGCCCAATAATCCGTAATTTGCCTTGAGGCCCAGTATCACTTGTCCTTAGTTAGGGCGTTCATTCCACATGAATGGTAAAACTAGAAGTAGAACCTTTGCGTGCATCATTAAAATTGGCGGTAGCATTAGATAGCAAGAACAAACCAATTCATCAACAGACACATTACATTATTTCAAAAGTCATTAAGTAACAAACTTATGAAAGTGATTAGTTGACATCTTAGTGATGCACGTGATATCTTAAAAAGTTTGTCCACGATAAAAATACCTGCATCATTGAAAGTTTGTAGAAAATAATATACTTGCGCCCTTAAAAGTTGTCGGAAAACAATATACTTGCAGGTGGTAAATACTTGCCTGTAGCGATACGAGTTTTGGGTGCCCACGCGATCGAATAAGGGCGAGGATGTATCTGCGTTAATGGATTCAAAACATTGAGTTAAAGGATTAACTAATAAAAGTTACTACCTAAAACACTGTTTACATTATGTGTTGATTGTTACTTATCTGTAGGTATATACTTAGTTCAATTGCAGTGTAAATACTATATACTTATAAGCTAATGTGATGATACTAGTACTGTACTCACATGTATACTAACATATCATAAAATATAGTAACTATAAAGTACACTAATATATACGGTACACTATATATGATGTTACGTAGTACAGAGTATTGTCAGATACCCCCACAAAATTACATTAACTAATATATTTGTAAGTTCAAAGTCCCATAATATACTCTGAAAAATGTGGACACTGTTCCCTCATGCATGGTTAACACCTACGTGTGTTGGCAGAGAAGGGGAGGCTATGGAGCGGGGCTTGGATGACCGGATGGCATAGGGAGCTCCGAGAGTCGAAGGAGGGCTGCCGTGGGCATCGAGTCGAGGCAGGCAGGGCTCTAGTAGAGGCGCTCGGCATCGGCAGCAGCGAGGAGAACGAGGGGAGGCACTGACGTTGGAGGGGTCGTGGGTCGAGGGAGAATGCAAGAGATCCGAGCGTTGACAGAGCGATCGCTGGGAATACGTGCAGTGGGCTGGGTCACGGAGAGGCACCGACGAGATTGGTCTGCGGGGTTTGGTGGTTCGAAGCGGCAAAGGAGAGCCGGTGAGAGCGAGGGAGAGTCCGAGGCGACGCGAGGATCGAACGATGGAGCACGTCGATCCCAGGCGGCGGGCTACCAGATCTGGGCGGCAGATCCGACGATCTGAAGGCGGCAGGGCGGAGGCGACTCCGTGCGGGCTCGAAGGGGCTGGAGAGAGGGGGGGTGCGACGCGTTGCAGCGGGTTCTTGGTGGCGGGGTCGAAGACGGCGAGCGGGCGGAGGAGACTTGGGCGCCTGGGGGTCTCAGTGGGCATCGCCGGACTGATGGGCGGAGAGCGGGATGCGCTTGGCAGCTTGCCGGTGGAGGCTCGGGTTCGTGGCGACGTCGGATGTGATAGGGCACCGGTGATGTGTTGTAGTCGCCGGATGTAGAGGCTGGGCGGATGGACTCGGAGGTGGCTGAGCAATGAGAGAAAACGAGAGGGAGTAGAGAGAAGTGCCTGTACAAGGGTTAAAAGGATGCAGGCCTGGGGTGCTGTACGAAAGTTTAGCCTGGGGTTTATAGGCTAGGATTTAGTACGAATGTGTAGGGCCTGGTAGAGTTAGAGAGATATGGTTTATAGGGTTTTAGCCTTAGTGTCTTTAGGCTAATAGTGGATCTTTAAGAATATGGTGATGGCCTATACATGTGTGTGCGTGGGTTCTAAGGCTTAGGGTTTATATGAAAGTTAGAAACGAATTTAACGGGGAAGGAAAAGAAATGAGTTAGAAAGGAAAGTGTTTTTAAAGTTTGTTTTAAATACTATTAAGAGTAAAGAAAAATGGAAAGTTTGAAATTAGAATTAATAGAGGAGATTAATAATAAGGATTAATTAGGAAAGTTTTTGAATAATAACATTAATAGGAGAAATTAAAAGCAAGAGAAAGAGGAAGGTTGAATAATAAAATAATTATTGGAATAATGGTTTATAATGATGGAAGATGTTTCTAAATTAGTTATAAGCTTTATTAGGATTAAAATAGGAAAGTTTTTAAAGTAATTTGAATTTTAAAACGTTTGGATTTGAATTTGAATAATCATGTGTATGAAATCAAAAAAAATAACAGATAATTATATATATAATTATAGCTAATTAAAGTACGTGTATAAATATATAAAGTTGATAAAAAAATACGTATGTACAAGATACGAAAAATCACGGAACAAAATGAAATACGAACAAAATATGTATTGTTAAATACTGGCCGTTACAATTGTGAGTGTATAAGATATATGGAAATACATTGTGTATTAGTAATAATGTGAGGGTGCAAGGTGATGGCACACTTATAGCCAGTAAATTGGCAGGGTTGTGTAGTAAAGTGTTACTATTCGCCCGAGTATAATATTGGTTGGATTGTATTGGTAGGATGATATTATATTAAACGTGTTGTGTTCATACGTAATTAGTGATGTGTGTATGTACATTGTTACTACCATTAGCATGAACGTCGATTAGTATTATCAGTGGTAATACTATTGGTGTGGATATTAGTATTAGAAATACTATTTGGATATGGCATGATGGTTATTTATAGTGTGTATACATTAGAAGTGGAGATGCGAGCGTTACCCTTATGTTTTCTCGGTTCCTTAGCCGATAAGATTCCGAGGACGGAATCGTTCTTAAGGTGGGTAGGATGTAACGACCGGTTTTAGCGATACGTAGTTCGTCTTCCCTCTCATGTTGTATATCCTTCTTCGTATCCGAAGTTAAGTCGTAACGGACACCGTACCCGTACCCGTACCCGTACCCGTACTTTTCATACTTATTATTATTATTATTATTATAAACCCCTTATTATAATTATTTTTAAAACATCTTTTCTTATAATTAAATTAAACTTTCAAATTAAAATTCAAATCATTCCTTATTTGCTACGGAGACTTTATTCCTCCTAATTAACCATGAAATCCCCTATTAATGTTTGCATTTCAAAACTTCCTGTATTTACCTAGCCTTTAATTTTCCCTTGATTAAACCCATTTAATGCTAATCCTATTAATAATTTAAATACTATTTAATAAGAATTCAAATCCTGCTAATTAAACCCTTTTAATTACTAATAAGATTCAATCATTTCCTAAATTACTCTCGTCTTTTTACCATGGCCGAACCCTACACCCATACGCACACACAACACACTTTGAGAGAGAGAGAGAGAGAGGCCGAACTATATTAACACACACAAAAAGAACAAAAGGAAAACACTACAGACCCCTAAGACAACTAGCTTTCATGTGATGTTCATGTTTCACACCCACACAACTAATATTATTTAACCCTAGGCCCTTCATCTCCTCACGTGCTGTAGAACCGAGACACACATCTCTTGAGCCTGCTTATTCCCTTTATTTAATCAAACCCTAGAGGAGCCTCACCCTACTAATATTATAAAAAACCCATAAGTTAAACCCTGTGCTACAGCACCCTACTTTTCATTATAAACCTAGTTTTTATTTCTCCCTACATCTTCTCAGCCGCCCCCTGTTCTCATTTTTCTCCACACGAGAACAGCTCGCGACTGTCCTCTCTCTCCCCCTCGCATCTTCTCCATCGGTGGGAGCAACCGAATCTCCCCATCCTCGTATGCTAAGCCAAACGACGGCCTCCCCTTCTTCCCCACTCCCGCGAGCAGGCACCACCCTCGAAGAATCACACCCTCACATCCCTTCCATGCCAATGCACGGAACTCGCGCATCTCCACAGCCTGCATGACCCCCACGCCGACGTCCAAACCCCCTGGCCTCGCTGACACCGGAAACCCTCACGGCCTTCTCCCACGAGTTCTTCTGCTCCCCACCCAACTCGCGATTGCTCTTCGTCGGAACACAAACACATCGGATCACTTAACCTCTGATGCCGGCGCCGCCTTGTCCACCCCCGCGCCCAGTTCTGTTCCCCTCTACCTGCAGCCCCTCTCGTGCACGCAAACGACAGCCTGCATCCATCCCTCGCCTCCTCTCCGTCGTCGGAACCTCGCTAGGATCCGCTGCCGTGCTGCTGTGCTACTGCTGCGGCCACCGACAGTCCCTCAAGCACTCAGAATAGCCGCTGCGCCTCCCCGTGTGTCGACGCTCAACGTCGCTGCTTCGGAGCCGTACACGTCGCCGCTGCCCATCGCTGCATCCCGATCCTTCTCTGTGCTACTGGTTAGTAGATTTACCCTTTAACATACTATAACCCACACCGTAATATATAGAACCTAATAAAACTGGTCGCTAGACGTCGTAGGAATCAGTTTAACAATCGTTACAATCGAAAACAGTCTAATCTGAATTTGTGTTTTATCAAACCAGGGAACCGTCATCACCGCAGCGTAGTACCCGTCGAGATGATTCCGACGACACCAAGAACGCCAAAAACAGGCAAATGTGCAAATAGATATGAAAATTTGAAGTTTGATGAATATTGTGCCACTTTTAGTTATTGCTATATAACTTGAAAACCATATGTGAAATGATGCATGAAAACGATGCTATGACAATCTGGACTAAATTTGTGACCCAACGACATATCACACGATATACTTTAATTTTAAACAACAACAAAGAAAATTGGTTCTGTGGCATGTTCAGTTAAACACATGTTCAACATTATTTTAAAACTGTTGTAAAAATTGGTCAACCTACTCCTGCTTATTGAAAGTGTTGTAATAACAAATAATATTGATAACAGTAAATTTGTACAAGTCTTGAAATGTTTAAACATCGTGAAAATCGTGCGCCTCGAAGGCGGAATCGTGAATTCGTGATGTTGTGTGAGTCGACTAGGCTGGCTCGTGTTCCAGCACAAAATTGCGGTGGGGTTAGGGTTGAGCGGCCACTAGGCGTATGAAAGGGTCATCTCTTCAAGAGCACCACCTGCATGCGGTGGGTTAGCGTCAATCAAGCCCCCGTGAGAAGAATGACTCACTCATCACGACATAAAGGCGAGAACCCAATGATAGATGTGAACTATTGACATGAAACTTGCAATGTTAACGTGATCTCAGTAACTTGACATGCTAACGAACCCAAGAAAACTTTACTTTATGTCTTGACACTACTTAGAACTGCAAGTTAGGAATGTCTTGTTTCACTTTATAATAATTGGCAGGTGTAAATTTATTGCAGTCATTTCATTTTAATTATTTAATGTCTCTTAAATTCATATCGTTTGTATACTTATCTTGGGTTGCTAACCTCTTCTTGCAGACCCTTGCTGACATACATTCATGTTTTTGGATGTATGTCTGATTCTGAGCTTGAGTACCCGAAGAACCCATTCGAGACGCCTGACTTGGTAAGCCAGGAGTTCACCCCTGACGCCGAGCCACTCCCAGCGGAGAACTAGTGGACCCACACTTTACTGCTTTCCTTAATTTACTTTCAGATGTTGTTGTTGCCTTGTGTACGTTCTTTGTTGGTACTTTAGCCCAGCTGTGGCTTTGTCATTTAATTACGTGTACAGACGTTATATCTCTGGATGTGGCTTCTTATCTTTTTGAATGTTTTCTGATTGTTCTGAAACACAAATGCAAGGACCTCCCCTGTGTTTTTATCACAGACGCTTATTGGACTCGAGCTTCACCGCTCCAGTTCAAGCGGACCGCGTAACGTTCTCGCTTCCGGTGTCTTTTGGGAAGCGAGGTGTTACATTTCCAGCATTACAACTTTTGATGGCCGGTTTGGCTGATTCTGGCTCGTGGTCCAGAAAGTACACGTGGGTAGGGTTGGGTTTGCAAGCACTAGTCAGAAGTAAATGGGTCACCTTTAGGGCACTTGAAGGTAGATTCACTTGCTTTCTGCCTAACGACGTGAACCTTATGGCACAAAATTGAATACACTCTTAAACATCTTGAAAATGCTATACCGAAAATGTACGACATGTAGAATAGTTTCTGTTTTCAATTAAATAGAACTGCCATGTTTTCACTTATAGTAGAACTGCGATGCTAATATAATTACTGTTCATACTGCTTAGAAATTATAATTGTTCGCTTATTCATAATTCTTTAACTACCATGAAAACTGATTTTAAAACCTTGCCAAGGGTCCTAATCATATTATTGCTTACCAAGGACCTTGCTGACATACTGAAGTGAGTTTATATTTCATATATTCACGCACGTCTTCTTTTGTGTTTTTCAGCTATTTTCCACTGTCTCGTATTCGTTTTCTCGTATTTTCTTGTTTTCTTTCACTTTTCCATGTTTTTGTATGTTTGCAGTAGTTTGCCGACGTAGGGGACATAAAACGACGATATCATGAGTCCCCGGAGCAACGGGAGGAGTCACGCGTGATCCCGGGGGTCAAACAACGAAGATCGTCATCTTTCAACCCCCACCCGATCGATTGGACACAGCCAACCGATCGGGTGGTGCACGCGTGCACGACCCGGTCAGCCGCTGAAGCATCAAAAGTGTCAACCGACCGGGTCGCCGACCGGTTCAACCCGTCTGTTCTCTCTGGAAATTGGAGCTGAAACTCAACCGATCGGGTGATCTTCACCCGATCGGTTCACCTGTAGCCGTTTCCCCGAAGAAGATGCCCCTGAGAGCTCACCCGACGGCCGGCTGACCGTGCCAAAACTTCCGAAGTCTCTGTCTTTTTGGGCAACAATCCCAACCGATCGGTTGATTTATCAACCGATCGGTTCACCCGACGACGCTCAAGATCCAAACGACGAGCAGCTTTCGCCTACCGACCGTGTCACTTGACCGGGTGAAATTTTGAAGATTGTTGCCAAAGTTCGCAGCAGGTCACCCGATCGGGTGATTCTTCACCCGATCGGGTGATGTCGTTTTCTATAAATAGAGACCCTAGGTTTCCAGAAAACGGGGGAGAGTTATTTTTTGCTGTTTTTTTCTCTCTTGACGGCTGTAATTTTTTGGATGTTTGTAAGTTGTCTGATCTTTACAAAACTTTAATATAGTGTTATTTGCATTGCTCATACTACTTTTCAATTGCCCGATCATGTTTTTAACGGTCGATTTCGATTTAGATTGCTTTTTAGTAAATTTGTGTGAGTAGTTCCCAAATCTGGGATTTTGGTGGAAACCCCTTTGTGGGTTCTCCCCGATGCGTCCATAGGACTAGGAAATCGATAGGGATTATGAATCTATCGGTTACGCGGGGTGTTTCATTGTCATCGGCGGGAAAAAAACCGCCTTTGACCGTTGGGCCAATGGGGAATAAACTTGGCGGTTGACTCCCTAGCCATAGCTCACGCCCTTAGCATAGACATTGAATCCTAGCGCGCGGGAGAGGCAGGATAAGATGTTGGGAGTTATCGTTGCGAGCTTAAGTGCTCCCAGAGTCGGTCAGTGTTAATGGACATGGGAATGCCCACTGACTGAACCCGAGTAGTCCGGCGTATCATCCTAGGCACCGACCGGAATATCGGGCCCATGGGACACCGGTATCACTCTTAGAGGCAACGTCTCACCATTAGACCCTAATTCCGACCGTTTTCCTACCCGTAGGCCGTGTTAGCGAGAATCGCACGATAGGGTGGAAATCGAAGTCCCAGGTTTCCCTTTATACTGTTTATCCCTCGCATTCTATTCTCTGTGACAAACCATCATCCGATTCGGGCTAGCTCACCCATGGGGTGAATCCGGTCCTTTCTGACACAAGCACAACCAAGCCTCCCTGAGTTTGACCCCCAAGCCACACTACAACACCGTGCGCTTGCGGCTACAAATATTTAAATCTCATGCCCCCAATCATATATTGCACACATCTGACACGCATAACGCGGGGACGTCAAGCTTTATGGCGCCGTTGCCGGCTAGGCAACATGCTTATTATTTTAGGATCTTATGAACCCTTGAGTCTAGCTCTCATATCTATCTCGCGATAATTTTCGCATTCTTCTTTTTCTTTTTTATTTTCTTATTTTTGTTTTATAATTTATCTGTTTCTTTCCCACTTTTTGCTTCACGGGTGTTTGTTGCTTTTAATGCGCAGGAACACAAGAAGTCTTGACGACTTGATTCATGTTGATCCTGAGATAAACGCCACCCTAAGGCGTCTTGCCACAGAGAAGCGAAGAAGAGAAGTGATTGAAACCATGGGGGAGAACACCCCACCTCACAAGTCCCTGCTGGAGTATTCGATGCCATCCATCGAGTCCACCTCTACCATCCATCCTCCTGCTATTACGGTGCAAATCTTCGAGCTTAAGCTGTCTTTGGTGACGTGGATCCAGCATGATCAATTCTCGGGGGCACCCATGGAGAGCCCTATCGAACATATGGACTCCTTCTTTGAGAAATGTGACACCTTCCGGATAAACGGTGTCACAACTGAGGCGATCCGTCTGAAGCTATTCCCCTTCTCTCTGCGGGATAAGGCCAAGCTGTGGCTTAGGGGGAAGGACCCAAATACGTTCAACACTTAGGAGAAGCTTACAAATGCTTTTCTGACAAAGTTCTTTCCTCTGGGAAAGACCATGAAGCTGAGGAGTGAGATGTCCTCCTTCTCCCAAACCAGCCACGAGTCCTTGCATGAAGCTTGGACAAGATTTAAAGAGATGCAGCAAAGATGCCCTCATCACGAGCTTCCCAAGTGGCAGATAATTAATCTGTTCTACAATGGATTGGGGGATGATTTGAAATCATCGATGGACGCCGCGGCTGGGGGGTCCTTCATGTCCAGAAGTGAAGAAGATGCCGGGAACATACTAGAAAATATGGCATCGAACAATGAGCGGTGGTGTGACGAGAGAGCCACACCTAGCTCTGGGGGCATCCACAGGGTCAAGGACGTCGACAAATTATCCAGCAAGTTCGACTTGCTGTCGACCCAGATCTCCGCACTGATGGTAGGAGCCGGTGGTGCCGGTACGCAACATATTGCGGCAGTGGAAACAGAATTCATGTGGGACTTCGAGGGTGGTGACATCTCACCACCGTAGGACCAAGCGAGCGCACTATTCTACAATCCTACAGGAAATGCGCCGTACCCACCACGGACTAGCTCCAACCCGGCCTACTCTCCAAACAACTGGAATCATCCCAACCTTAGCTACCGGGCACCGTATCAGCCGCCGCCGCCTCAGCAGCAGCAACAACAGATATATCAGCCGGCTAGGCCTTAGCAGCAGCAGTTTTAGCAGCAGCAGTTTTAGCAGAAGCAACCTCCACAACAATATCAGCAATATCCTCCAAGGAATCAGCAGCCCATTCAGTAGCAGCATCAATTTGGTCAGCAGAGGGCCATCTCTCCGGTTGAGTCCCTCTTGACTCAATACATAACCAACCAGGAGAAGATAAATCTAAAACTGGAAATGGGGTAGATGGCTCTCACGGACCAAGTAACCCAGCTGGGGTTACAAGTGGCGAACCTTTCAAGGTCGCAAAATCTATTGCCACCACAACCTGAAGTGAACCCAAGGGGAGCAAACCAAACTTTGGCACTCACGCACGAGAATGCGAATGTATCCGCTATCATGTTGAGGAGAGGAACACAGATCCCCACAAGAGTGCCCCCAAAGGAACCGAAAGCACCGTTGGTCGTAGAGCGACCAAGTGAAATAGCCAAAGACAACAGTGCTTCGTCGCCAAAGCCAACGACTTCGGAGGGAGTCCCTGAAGAGGAGAAGAAGAAAAACGCGGAAGGGAGCCTCAAAGTGTTCAAGCCCGTTGTGCCTTTTCCACAACGGCTAGCCCAAGCCAAGATAGATAAAAAGTATGGCAAATTATTTGCAATGGTCAAGGATCTAAGCTTGCAAATCTCCTTCCTCGAAGCTATCGAGACGATTCCCTCATACGCCAAATTTCTAAAGGACTTAGTGACAAGAGGGTCCAGAAAGGAGAAGGTCATATTGACGGCGGAATGCAGCGCTCTCATTCAGAGAACAAATCCACCTAATCTTAAAGACCCGTGGAGTTTCTCTATCCCTTGTGCGATAGGGGAGGTAAAGATCCATCGTGCGCTCGTCGATCTTGGAGCGAGCGTCAGTTTGATGCCCCTGTCGCTGTATAAGAGGATAGGGATGGGTGACTTGGAGCCCACCGGAATGACCCTACAGCTTGCAGACCGATCGGTCAAATATCCGGTGGGCGTTGTAGATGACCTCCCTGTCAACGTAAGTGGGGTGCATGTGCCAGTGGACTTCGTTGTCATGGACATGCCTGAAGATGCACACACCCCCATCATTCTTGGACGGCCTTTCATGGCCACTGTCGACGTTTTGATAGATGTGAAGAATGAGAAGCTTTCCCTTAACGTCGGCAACGAGAAAGTCGAATTTGACTTGGGGTTGTCAATGAAGCACCCCGATCCACCGGACCATCCAAGATGCAATGTGCTGGAGTTAGAGGAAGAGAGAGCTGTGGAGGAAAGCTCCTGGGAAATTCTTTCAAGAAATCCCCCCGATAGCATGGGGGACTCAGAAGAACGTGATGGCCCGAATAATGATGACGCTGCTGGAAAAGCGGATGCGGCACACACGATCCCTCTCGGATTTCAGAAAGCTCCTCCAACGAGGAGGAAAGGAAAAGAGCCCATGGGGATCACCGGTGACGAGATCCGAATCCTGAAACGAGTGGTGGTGGACGCCAACATAAGGGAGAAGCCCCCGGATCTCGTCAACAAGGGGAGGGTCGTCGAGCAAGTTTTCTTCTCACTGTCGACGACACCGAAGGCCGTCTGAGTCTGAAGCGATGCCGACTTTAGGGCATCACCCCCGTCCACCTTGAATATCGTCTACGGGCGTCGAGCAAACGACGTTAAACAAAAGCGCTTCATGGGAGGCAACCCATGCTCTGAAATTTTATCTTCGTTTTAGGATTTTTATTATCTTTATTTTTTCCATTTTAATAATTAAATTCAGCCGCAGGATCATCCGTCGAGAAACTTAGGCCGTTCATGAATTTTTGCAGGAAACAAGCCCTCACCCGATCGGGTGACCATTAAACTGATCGGGTGAGACGTATCAAACGACGGCCGTATATGCTCTCCTTGCGAACCAGTCAGGTGAAGCTGAGCGTGACCAGGTGGCAGACCGTGTGAAGTCTCAGGAATTTTAGGAATTGATCAACCGATCGGTTGACACGAAGCGTGATCGGGTGACAGACCGGGTGAGCTGTACTAAACTTTCGGGAATAAAGTGTGAAGTGGTCACCCGATCGGTTGAGTTCTCAACCAATCGGGTCGCCTGTAGCCAATTTTCAGCAGCATCTCCAACCTAATAGTCAACCGATCGGGTGAGTTTTCACCCGATCGGTTCGACTTAAACTCTATATAAGCCCGACCCCCTCACGCGTTCATCTCCCTCGCCCGACCCCGATTCCCTCTTAGCCGATTCGACTTCCTCTCCCTCGCCCGACCTCGTTTCTCACTCAACCGACCGCAAACCCCTCCAAATCGATCTCTCCTCTCTCTTTTTCCATCTCTCCATCGATCTTCCCCCCTTTCTCTTCGATTTCGCCTGCATCCAAGCCCTAATTTTCGCCCACCCCCCTTTTTGAAAATTGCTGAAATGAGTTACCGCGGCTTCATATTTCTCCCCATTGCGTAGCGTTGGGACATCTACGAGCAAGGATCATCATCTCGCTTGGGTAACTTCGCTCCTTAGCTTAATTTCATATTTTGCCCTAGAATTTTGATTTGCTCGATTGTGCTAGTGTGCATTCATCACATTTTGCATTCACCCACATACACACACTCTCACATGGCCAAAGATAAGGATAAGGGTAAGGCCATCATGCGAGAGGAGGGGTCGTCTCACAAGAGACGCAAAACTACACGTCCACCACACCCACGCCCTCCTCCCGCACAGCCTGCACTACCCCAACCCCAACCCCAACCTATCATCCCAATTGAGGACCCACTGATGGGCCCGCATGGCTACCGCTTTAGGAACCAGGAGCACAAAGACTTTTACCATAGACTTGATGCTCGGGGGCATCTTTCAACCAAGTTTGCCCACACCCAATCGATTGTTGATCTCAGTGTATTCACCGAGGTCGAGACCCTCTTCGCAAACTTAGGTTGGTTGGCTTTCCTAAATGCTAACGCCGTGTCCTACCCTGCACTCACGCTCGAATTTTTATCCACACTTGTCAGTGAGTCGGGGTCGGTCGTCATATTTCGAGTCCGCAATAGAACCATTCGCACCCATCTGGACACCATCAATGATATATTTGGTTTCCCTATCCTTAGGGACGACGCCATCCATCCCTCTGGGTATCCCCCCGAGTTTGACGTCGATCAGTTTTGGTTCCGCCTCACCTTTCACCCTGACTATCCCTGAGGCAAGGCCAATGCCTCCTCCATCATTCACCCCATCTTCCGTCTGGCCCACCGAATTATTTCTTCCATGTTTTTCCCCAGGGATGAGTCGGGTACCGTGACCATCCCTGATCTCTTTATTCTCTGGGCCATGACCTTTCCCTTCGTTCGGGGTGATGACGGGATTTCTTTTAGGGCCCCCACCGTTCCCGTCCATGCCGGTGCTTGGCTTATTTCCAAGCTTCTGGAGATTAGCCGTGCTGGCAAGGGCAAGCTTTGTTGCGGGGCCTTATCACGATCATAGCTTCTGCTCCCCGATTTAACATTGTCATCCCACGAGATCTTTCCACTGCCACAGGACCCTCACATCTAGATCTCGACGTCCTGCGGCATATTCACATGATTAAGCCCCGCCCCGATGGCCGCTTCACCTTCCATTACGGACACCCCCATCTCCCTATACCATTCTGCCTAACCCCGCTCGCATGATATTGCTTTGGCGGCAGATAGGACATTTCCTCCCGATCCCGAGTTCATGGAGGGGCTCCGTCTTCCATTCCTTCCACAGGACGCACCCAGACCACCTTCCCCTGTCGCCCACTTTGGCGCGCATGATATTCCTGTGTCCCGGGGAGATTCCGGGGCTGGTCCTAGTCATGCCATCCCGGCTTCTGTCTCGATCACCACCGTCGCCACCCCTCTGGTCCGTACTACCACTACCTCCTCCTTCCGTCGAGCCACTTCCGCTCGTCTCGCTCTTGAGACTGAGCTGGCTTCGCTTCGCGCTATCATATCTTCCTCCACCTCCTCGGTCCCACCCCCTTCGATTTTCTCTCACCCACGTTTCCTCGCACTTGCGAGGAACGTGGCTGCCATCATCTGCCTTCTCACTCATGTCCACGGACCACCACCACCCACACCACCACCTTCACCACCTCGACGATCGTCACCTCCCCCATCACATTCATCACCTCCACCATCACCCCCTAGGCGACCAACCCCTCCTATCACCACTTCCATCACTACTTCCATACCCACCACCTCATCTACTCCCACCGTTTCCATTCCATCCACTGTCCCCCCAGAGCTCCACTTCCCTCCACTTCCGTCACCCCATACGTGCGCCGCAAGAAATTGCAGGTGCGTTCTCGATCACTTCCCCCACCATCCTCACCTACCCCCATTCCCCCTTCATCCTCACCTACCCCCGTACCTCCACCACCCACCACCACATTGGTCGCCATTTCAATCCCACTCACGTGATCACCTCCACACCACCCATCGTCCACACTTCCTCCACACCCACCGATCCATCACCCCGACCACTTTCTCCACTTCTCCGCACACCAGTCACCTCACCCACCCACACCGCATCCCCCACTTCTTCCACCGAGGAGGACGAGGATGTTTCATCTCCTCTTTTTTGATTTCGTTTCGTTTTCTGACCTCCCCCTTGTATATCTCTGCATATTCATGATCACATCTTATCGCTAGCATTGTCACGTCTAGCTTGGGGGAAGTCATTTTTTCTGTGTGATGTCGTGTGTTGTTTTCCTTGTGTGTTTGTTTTATATGTTATGTCGTGTGATTTTCTATTTTTATTTTCTGTTTATATGTCGTGTGTTGTGATTTTTATTTTTATTCTTCTTTTCAATTTCGTTTGTGTGTTTTTCTTGTCTTTCATATCTTTTTGTGCCGGTGCGTATACCCCCCCATTTTCATTGCCCTCCCGTATTTAATTCTATTGCATTGAGGGCAATGCAAGTTTCAGCTTGGGGGAGTCGCACTTCGTGCGTCATTCGCGTCTTTTTCTTCGGTTTTGAGTCTTTTTTCTCCGTCTTTTTCTTTTCTTCTTCTTATCTCTTTCTCCTAGAGATGAATCCTATGATGAATTGCCACAAAAATCACACACACACACCTAGCACGGCTTTGGTAATCACATTCACTAGCCCTAGGAAGTCGAGTCCTCATGCATTTCATGCATCGTGGGTCCACTTAGCTTTTATGTGAGTCGTGTGTCGTAACTAGCGTTTGGTGTGCTTCTACTTTGTGATTCTGATTTATATACCTGTCCAGGAATGACCCCTAGACTATCATGCTTCGATTTGAATATGCGGTATTTACCTCTCTTATCTGCTTATGTATGCGTGAATATACATATATCGTATGCTTCATTTCGCATGTGTCGAGATTCCACAGTTAGGACTAGGATAACCCATTTTAGCCCATGCTCTGATTAGCGAAATATCTCCCTTGGCCAAGTGTTTAGAATCCGATTTCTTTTTATTTTACTTAGTGCAAATCCCCTCGTTGAGTACCGTTCTCCCACTTGGGAGAGTACACATGTATATATCCCAAAATCCCAAAATCCAAAAAAGAGAGAAAAGAAAAACCAAAAAGAAAAAAAAAGAAAAATACATATATCCAAAACCCAAAAAAAATGTGTGTGAATATTTCCCCGACCAGTTCAACCCGTCTATTCTCTCTGCAAATTGGAGCTGAAACTCAACCGATCGGGTGATCTTCACCCGATCGGTTCACCTATAGCCGTTTCCCCGAAGAAGATGTCCCGGAGAGCTCACCCGACGGCCGGCTGACCGTGCCAAAACTTCTGAAGTCTCTGTCTTTTTGGGCAACAATCCCAACCGATCGGTTGATTTATCCACCAATCGGTTCACCCGACGACACTCAAGATCCAAACGACGAGCAGCTTCAGCCAACCGACCGTGTCACTTGACCGGGTGAAATTTTGAAGATTGCTGCTGAAGTTTGCAGCAGGTCACCCGATCGGGTGATGTCGTTTTCTATAAATAGAGACCTTAGGTTTCCAGAAAACGGGGGAATGTTATTTTTTGCTGTTTTTCTCTATCTTGACGGCTGTAATTTTTTCGATGTTTGTAAGTTATCTGATCTTTACAAAACTTTAATATAGTGTTATTTGCATTGCTCATACTACTTTTCAATTGCACGATCTTGTTTTTAACGGTCGATTTCGATTTAGATTGCTTTTTTGTAAATATGTGTGAGTAGTTCCCAAATCTAGGATTTTGGTGGAAACCCCTTCGTGGGTTCTCCCCGATGCGTCCATAGGACTAGGAAATCGATATGGATTATGAATCTATCGGTTACACTGGGTGTTTCATTGTCATCGGCGGGAAAAAGACCGCCTTTGACCGTTGGGCCAATGGGGAATAAACTTGGCGGTTGACTCCCTAGCCATAGCTCACGCCCTTAGCGTAGACATCGAATCCTAGCGCGCGGGAGCGGCATGATAAGATGTTGGGAGTTATCATTACGAGCTTAAGTGCTCCCGGAGTCGATCAGTGTTAATGGACATGGGAATGCCCACTGACCGTACCCGGGTAGTCCGGCGTATCATCCTGGGCACCGACCGGAATATCGGGCCCATGGGATGCCGGTATCACTCTTAGAGGCAACGTCTCACCATTAGACCCTAATTTCGACCGTTTTCATACCCGTAGGCCGTGTTAGCGAGAATCACACGATAGGGTGGAAACCGAAGTCCCGGGTTTCCCTTTATACTGTTTATCCCTCGCATTCTATTCTCTGTGACAAACCATCATCCGATTCGGGCTAGCTCACCCATGGGGTGAATCCGGTCCTTTCTGACAAAAGCACAACCAAGCCTCCCTGAGTTCGACCCCCAAGCCACACTACAACACCGTGCGCTTGCGGTTACAAATATTTAAATCTCACGCCCCCAATCATATATTGCACGCATCTGACATGCATAACGCGGGGACGTCAAGCTTTATGTAGTCGCATTTCGTGCGTCATTCGTGTCTTTTTCTTCGGTTTTGAGTCTTTTTTCTCCATCTTTTTCTTTTCTTCTTCTTATCTCTTTCTCCTAGAGATGAACCCTATAATGAATTGCCACAAAAATCACACACACACACACCTAACACGGCTTCGGTAATCACATTCACTAGCCCTAGGAAGCCGAGTCCTCATGCATTTCATGCATCGTGGGTCCACTTAGCTTTTATGTGAGTCCTGTGTCGTAACTAGCGTTTGGTGTGCTTCTACTTTGTGATTCTGATTTATATACCTGTCTAGGAATGACCCCTAGACTATCATGCTTCGATTTGAATATGCGGTATTTGCCTCTCTTATCTGCTTATGTATGCGTGAATATACATATATCGTATGCTTCATTTAGCATGTGTCGGGATTCCACAGTTAGGACTAGGATAACCCATTTTAGCCTATGCTCTGATTAGCAAAATATCTCCCTTGCCCAAGTGTTTAGAATCCGATTTCTTTTTATTTTACTTGGTGCAAATCCCCTCATCGTGTACCGTTCTCCCACTTGGGAGAGTACACATGTATATATCCCAAAATTCAAAAATCCAAAAAAGAGAGAAAAGAAAAACCAAAAGAAAAAAAAGAAAAAAAAGAAAAAAGAAAAATACATACATCCAAAACCCTAAAAAAATGTGTGTGAATATTTCCCTTACCTATCGAGAATAAAGGGAAGGCGAGAATTTGCACCGAGTGTTCTACCCCCACATCGTCTCAAACCCCATCGCTTTCGAAAATACTTGGAATATGGAATTTCTAGCTATTACCTAGGCGATAGTGCGGTGATGTCCGAATCCCTAGCTGTGGAGTCCCCGACACATGATGCGTTTCTATTCTTATACTCTTCTCATGCATGCTTGAGCTATATATTCACCGCTCATTTCGAATCGAATCGATATTTGGGTCGTTTCTTGGATTTGTGTATTTGGAGCTTATTGCACGATGTAGATAGTGACACCGACTGCTAGCACACGACCACACTCACTCGTGCTTCACGGCGTGGGCCCACAGCACTTGTCTGGACTCGCATTCCTCGGTTTAGTGATGTGATTTGGCGTTTGTTTGCTTGGTGTGTCGTTTTTGGTTTTGTTTGCCCTGACCAGCGATTTAGGATTTAGAGTTCTCTTCTTTCTCTCTTTCTCTCTATTTTCTCACTTCGAGCTCCTACTCTCACTCGTCTTCCTCGAGGACGAGGAATGGTTCAACTTGGGGGATTTTGACGTGCGTTTATATTTCATATATTCACGCACGTCTTCTTTTGTGTTTTTCCGCTATTTTCCGCCGTCTCGTATTTGTTTTCTCGTAATTTCTTGTTTTCTTTCACTTTTCCGTGTTTTTGTATGTTTGCAAGAGTTTGCCAGTGTAGGGGACATAAAACGACGATATCATGAGTCCTCGAAGCAACGGGAGGAGTCACGCGTGATCCAGGGGGTCAAACGACGAAGATCGTCATCTTTCAACCCCCACCCGATCGGTTGGACACATCCAACCGATCGGGTGGTGCACGCGTGAACGACCCGGTTAGCCGCTGAAGCATCAAAAGTGTCAACCGATTGGGTCACCGACCAGTTCAACCCGTCTGTTCTCTCTGGAAATTGGAGCTGAAACTCAACCGATCGGGTGATCTTCACCCGATCGGTTCACCTGTAGTCGTTTCCCCGAAGAAGATGACCCGGAGAGCTCACCCGACGGCCGGCTGACCGTGCCAAAACTTCCGAAGTCTCTGTCTTTTTAGGCAACAATCGCAACCGATCGGTTGATTTATCAACCGATAGGTTCACCCGACGACGCTCAAGATCCAAACGACGAGCAGCTTCCGCCAACCGACCGTGTCACTTGACCGGGTGAAATTATGAAGATTGCTGCCGAAGTTCGTAGCAGGTCACCCGATCGGATGATTCTTCACCGATCGGGTGATTCTTCACCGATCGGGTGATTCTTCCCCCGATCGGGTGATGTCATTTTCTATAAATAGAGACCATAAGTTTCCAGAAAATGGGGGAGAGTTATTTTTTGCTGTTTTTCTCTCTCTTGACGGCTGTAATTTTTTGGATGTTTATAACTTGTCTGATTTTTACAAAACTTTAATATAGTGTTATTTGCATTGCTCATACTACTTTTCAATTGCCCGATCATGTTTTTAACAGTCGATTTCGATTTAGATTGCTTTTTAGTAAATATGTGTGAGTAGTTCCCAAATCTAGGATTTTGGTGGAAATCCCTTCATGGGTTCTCCCCGATGCGTCCATAGGACTAGGAAATCGATAGGGATTATGAATCTATCGGTTACGCGGGGTGTTTCATTATCATCAGCGGAAAAAGACCGCCTTTGACCGTTGGGCCAAGGGGGAATAAACTTGGCGGTTGACTCCCTAGCCATAGCTCACACCCTTAGAGTAGACATCGAATCCTAACGCGCAGGAGCGGCAGGATAAGATGTTGGGAGTTATCGTTGCGAGCTTAAGTGCTCCCGGAGTCGGTCAGTGTTAATGGACATGGGAATGCCCACTGACCGAACCCGGGTAGTCCGGCGTATCATCCTGGACACCGACCGGAATATCGGGCCCATGTGAAGCCGGTATCACTCTTAGAGGTAACGTCTCATCATTCGACCCTAATTCCGACCGTTTTCCTACCCGTAGGCCGTGTTAGCGAGAATCACACGATAGGGTGGAAACCGAAGTCCTGGGTTTCCCTTTATACTGTTTATCCCTCGCGTTCTATTCTCTGTGACAAACCATCATCTGATTCGGGCTAGCTCACCCATGGGGTGAATCCGGTCCTTTCTGACAAAAGCACAACCAAGCCTCCCTGAGTTCGACCCCCTAGCCACACTACAACACCGTGTGCTTGCGGTTACAAATATTTAAATCTCACGCCCCCAATCATATATTGCACACATCTGACACGCATAACGCGGGGATGTCACATACATTTCTATGTTGTTTGGAATGTATGTCAGGACACGAAACATGTTACATTGAGGACGAGCTGATTGTGGGAACTGACCCACTGGACCAGGAGTACGCTGATCCAGTAGTTCTCCCCACTGAGAACTAGTTACTGAACATTGTCTGTTGTTGCTTAGATTTCGTTTATGCACTTTTGTAGGTGTGTACCCCCTTCGTAACTCTGTTGTTATTGGCAACGCTTGGGGCCGTATTACTTTGTGTACTCTTGTCTGGATGTTGGCTTTAAATTCATAGTTGTTTCTGTTGTTTTTGAAATGCATGCAAGATCCTGCGTATGGTTTTATTCACAGACGCTTATTGGGGTTGAGCTTCTCCACTTCAGCCCATGTGGACCCGATCGCGTCCTCGCTCCCTAGTATAATGGGAAGCGGGGCATGACAGGTTTTTGTGGTGGCCCAAGTAGGTCTTGCATTAAGCGAAACTTCAGGAAAATAGAAATACTATCATTAGCCAAAAATGTCTAGATTTATCTCGTACACAAAAATTTAACTAAGTTTCTTGTCTCAGCATGGCAGGAGGACATAACACCAGGAATGGGAATGGGAATGGAACTGCAGCTAACATAGGTGTCGACATGAATGAACTCCTCGGAGTCTTGAGGGGGATGTTGGAGATCCAACATCAGCTGATTCAGCTGGGACATAAACCTGCTCAGATTGCACCACCACCCCCCTCGAGCTGAACTAGGAGTTAGGCAGTTCCCTGAGCTGCAACCCAAGAGCTTCTCCGAAAACGAAGGGATGCTGAAAAATGGGCCCAAGGGACTGAGGACAAGCTGAATGCTGCTTGTATCCCTCAGGCAGGATGGGTCGATGTTGCGAAGCTCCAACTGACTGCCAATGCTAGGAGCTGGTGGCAACTGGAAGAAAGGCGTTTGGTCAGATCCATCTCTTGGGGCATGTTTCAGGAGAGGTTCGACGCCAAGTATTTTCCCAAAACAGCCAAAAGAGAACTTCAGCAGCGCTCTGCCAATCTGGTCCATAGAGATAGGACTGTTGATTAGTATAAGACCGAGTTTGCAATACTAAGCCGATTTGCACCACGTATGGTCGAGAACCCTGAAGACTGTGTATTTCAGTTTCACCAAGACTTGAATCCCAAAATTCAAGCCTCCATGACCTCGGTGAAACTAACGACCCTCCAGGATGTTTTGGATGCTGCACGGAGCCATGAAGTTGTGGCAAGACTCCCAGTGGGATTTCTAGCTGGAGAAAGCAAGCGTCTCATGGAGCCACCTAGGATGGTGCCAAGATGAAATTTCCGGCCTCCCTATACCACACAGTTCAAGAGGCCAGTCTGACTGAGCTTAGCTGACCTCTTTCTTTTGTGGCAAGACCGAAAATAAGAAGAACGATTATAGGAGGATGCTGAACCAATGTCTGATTTGCGGAGCACCTGATCATACTACGAGAGACTGCCCCTACGGTAAGGATCATCAAGCACCTGCTAGAGTATCTGGACCTGTTCAATGAGGAGTACTTGGACCTATTCAGTGAGGTGCCCCTGGACCTACTCAGCGTGGACCACCCCTGATTCTGCAGAACTGAGCCTATCAGCAGGCCAATCAGCCGAAGTGCCAGACATTCATTATGACAACTGCAGAAGCTACGGCTGAGGATGAAGTGATCACAGGTAACATCTAGAACTAGTATCATATTACTTTTATATTCATACTTGTTAATTAGACACCCTTGCTAAGATTAGTTATTATCATCTTAGGTGTCATCTACGTAGCTTCCCACCCCGCTCTGACCTTATTTGATTCCGGAGCTTTATTATGAATTATATCCCGAAGATTCGTGATCAAACACTCGATTCGCACCTACCCGCTTTCCAAAAGTTGGAATATCACTACCGGGAGTGGCTGTAGTGAGTGTTTCCTTGGGATGCAAATCATGTCCTCTGGTGATTTGCGGACATGAGCTCTATGCAGATTTCATGGTCATTGACACGCCCAACTTTGATGCTATTCTCGACATGGATTAGTTAGGAACATTCTATGCTACTATCAATTGTCACGAGAAGAAAGTAGTATTTGAGATTCCAGACCATCCGGTGTTCGAATTTGACATGCGTTTATATTTTATATATTCACGCACGTCTTCTCCGTAATTTTCCGTCGTTTTTCATTGTTTTGAATCCATTCCCTTGTGTTTTTTAGTTTCTTTTCACTTTTGTTGTGTTTTTGTGCTTTTGTAGGAATTGCCGATGTAAGGGACATACAAAGCTAACATCATAAGTCCCCGGAGCAACGGGAGGTGTCACACGAGACCCTGAGAGCTAATCGTCAGGATATATCATGTATCAGCTCTCAACTGATCAGGTGGACAATCCCACCCGATCGGTTCTTGTGACCGTATCAGACCCGAAGAAGAAGCAACTACATCCGATCGGTTCAGTGATCAGGTGGATGTGACACAGTTCTCTATTTTTGGGTGCCAAAGTTCACCCAATCGGTTGACTTGTCAACCGATCAGGTCACCTGTAGCAGCAGCTTTCCCAAGCTCGAGAATTCAAGGACTCACCCGATCGGTTCAACGATTGGGTGAGGTTTATCAGAGCCGAAGACCAAGTCCAACGATCGTCTCACCCGATCAGTGGGAGTTTCAACCGATCGGGTGAGCGTCTATTTTTGTCTTTTAGTGGGAATATTCCCTGGCATCTTGCCAAAATGTATAAATTGGGCTATGTGTCCCAGAAAATGCAATCCCCATTTTCTTAAGCTTTTAGGGGGTTTTGGCTGCTGAGAATTTATTTTCATCTGTAAGTTTCTTGATCGTTTCAATACTTCAATATTGCGTTTATAATACCATTTGCTTCGGTAATCTATTGCTTGATTTTCATTTCAATGGCTAAAATCTGTTTCGTTGCATCTAATGCCATGATTAGTGAGTAGTTCTTAAATCTGGGACATTGGTGGAAGCCCCTTCGTGGGTTCTCCCTAGAACGACCATAGGATTAGGGATTTGATAGGATATTAGGATTTAGATAGTTACGCGGGGGCATTTAATTGTCACTGGCAGGATAAAGACCTCCTTTGACCGTCGGGCCAAGGGGAAATAAAACGGGAGTTTGATCCCCTAGCCACAGCTCACCCCCTAGCATAGACATTGATTCCTCACGCGTGGGAACGGCTTGGATGAAATATCGGGAGCAATCGTTGCGAGATTAGTGCTTCCAGAGTCGGTCGGTGCTGGACATGGGAATACCCACCTTCCGAACTCAGGTAGACTTAGCATATCATCCTGGGCATCGACCGGAATATCGGGCCCATGGGACACTAGGTACCGCTATTAGAGGCAACGTCTCACCGCTAAACCCTAGAATCTGATCACATTCCTATCCGTCGGTCGTAATAATGAGAACTCATGATAGGGCGGAAGCCAAGGTTCTAGGTTGGCTTTTTTATCTCTTACACCTTTATCATTAATTTTCTATCGTGACATCCAACAAGCGATTAAGCTAGCTCACCCACCGGGTGATCAGGATCCCGATTGTTCATAAGCACAACACACGCCTCCCTGTATTTGACCCCAAGCCACACTTCGACACAGTGCGCTTGCGGTTACAAATTTTAATCCTAGTATCCCCGTCCCGATTTGAGTACCAAACAGACGCGAGGTCAAGATTTATGGTGCCATTACCGAGGAGGAAACGTACTTGTTACATTTATGACCTTGTTATCCTTAAGACTAGCTCACATCCTTACCCCATGATAATTTTCACATTCTTCACCTTTTTTAAGTTTGCATGGACATGTTGTATATATTCGTTGAAGAAGGTTGGTGGACCAACCTGCGCTATTAACGTGTTCTTGATTGTTGCAGTCCACTTTCTCTCCTTTTCTTACAGGTTTTCTACACTACAACAAGAATGTGGTGTGCCGTTTCAGATGATACCTGGGCACATGCACCCAACACAAGCTATTTGGTCCAGAGACTAGCAGAATATCTAAGCACCTCGAGCATCCTATCTTTCTTGACAGATGCAGTGGAAAATCAAAAGAGGAATCATGATATTCAGCAACATCCTGACACGACATTCTTTTTCCCTTCTAATGATGCGATGCTTATTGACATACCCAGTACCGACTTCAGTGAGGGGGATCTACGCACCAATGGGGAGATTTGTCTGGAGGATCATCTGGCAGGGTTTGTCGAGTGCGGTGAGAAGGAATCTATCTTGTCCTTGCAGACCTCTACAGAGTACCCTGGAGTTTGGGACCATGTTGAAATTGGAGGTAGTGGTGGAGAACTATCTACTATCGAGACTTGCTTTCATGTTGAAGCTTTTTTGCTGGATAGTTATCATACCCTTGACATGGACCCAGAGCCTCCCTCCCTGGTCTCCTCACCACCTTGCAAGGCTTTGCCACCCGAACCCACGGTTGAAATTGAAGTTCGGGATGTTGGCATCCCAGAGGTCTGGGAAGAGGCTCTTTCATTGGAGGATGCACAGCTTGAAAAATATGTATCAGGACCACACGAAGTTGAGATGAAGGAGTTACCTCCGGGATTGAAGTATGAATATTTGGGGGAGGACTCGACGCAACCGATCATTGTGAACTCCTCGCTACCCAAAGACCAGATGGCGAAACTTCTTGATGTTCTGAAGAAATTTAAGAACGTTTTTGGGTATGTAATAGAGGATTTGAAGGGAGTAAGCTTGGGGCTTTGCTCACATAGGATATTACTTGAAGATGAGCAAGCCACTTCCATCGAGCCACAACGAAGATTGATCCCCATTATGATGGAAGTAGTTAGGAAGGAGGTTGTTAGACTTCTCTGGGCCGGGATTATCTACCCTAATTTCGATAGTCGTTGGGTTATCCCGGTACATGTTGTGCCCAAGAAGGGAGGAATGACAGTCATTCATAACGAGAAGAACGAGCTTATACCTACAAGGACAGTCACCGGATATCGGATGTGCATCGATTACTGGAAATTAAACAAAGCCACGAGAAAAGATCATTATCCCCTCCCTTTTATTAATCATATGCTTGAAAGACTGGCCAAGCACAACTATTTTTGCTTCATGGACGGATACTCTGGCTTCCTGCAAATTCCTATCCACAATGATGACCGAGAAAAGACCACTTTTGCTTGCCCGTTCGGGACGTATGCTTACAGGAGGATGCCATTTGGGCTTTGCAACGCCCCGGCTACATTTCAAAGACTGATGGCCGCAATTTTCTCCGATTTCTCCCAGGACATAATGGAGGTCTTTATGGATGATTTTTCCGTCTATGGAACGGAATTCGACTTGTGTCTTCGCAACCTAACTAAGGTCCTGAAGAGATGTCAAGATAAAGGGCTAGTTCTAAATTGGAAGAAATGCCACTTTATGGTACAAGAAGGAGTCGTATTGGGGCACATTATCTTCTCAAGAGGGATTGAGTGGACAAGGCAAAGGTAGATGTGATCAAAATCATCTGCCTCCACTTAACCTTCGGGGAGTCCGTGGTTTCTTAGGGCATGCAGGATTCTATCATCGGTTTATAAAGGATTTCTCTAAAATTTCTAGGCCATTGACTCCGCTCCTCATGAAGGATACACCTTTCGTCTTCGATGACAAGTGTATGGAAGCTTTCCGCCTCTTGAAGCAAGCCCTTATTTCTGCACCTGTGATTCAACCACCCGACTGGAGTCTACCGTTCGAATTGATGTGTGATGCTAGTGACTATGCAGTTGGGGCAGTCTTGGGGCAAAGGAAGGACAAAAATCTGCACGTAATTGACTATACAAGTAAGACCGTCGACGAAGCTCAAAGGATCTATACGACGACGGAAAAGGAGCTACTTGTCTTCATCCATGCCATGGACAAGTTCCGGTCATATCTTATGGGTGCAAAGGTTATCGTGCATACCGATCACGCCGCCCTCATGTACCTTTTGAGCAAGAAGGAGGCCATGCCGCACCTCATAAGGTGGATTCTCCTCCTCCAGGAAGTTGACTTGGAGATCAAGGACAAGAAATGGGCGGAGAACGTCGTGGCCGACCATCTGTCTAGGTTATCTAATTTCGACCGGATGCCACTCCTATTGATGACTCACTTCCTGACGAGCATATTTTCTCTATCTCTTCTGTTCCGACTCCATGGTATGCCGACATCGCCAACTATCTCATGTGCACCATCGTACCCCACAATGTCAGTTATCAGCAAAAGAAGTTCTTTCACGAAGTCCGGAAATTCTATTGGGATGACCTTTATCTATACAAGACTTGCAATGATGTGGTGATATAGAGGTGTATTCCCGAGACAGAGGCGACCTCCATAATTTCTTATTGCTATGATCAACAATGCGAAGGCCATGCAAGTTCTTATAAGACCACGACGAAGATTCTCCAGAGTGGATTCTATTGGTTGACCCTTTTCAAGGACACTTATGCTTATGTCCAGGCCTGCGACAAGTGTCAAAGGACGGGAAACATATCCAAGAGAAACAAAATGCCACAGCATTGCATCCTTGAAGTTGAGATCATCGATGTTTGGGGGATCGACTTCATGGGGCCGTTTCCCTCTTCCTCTGGTAACCAGTACATCTTAGTGGCCGTGGATTATGTGTCTAAGTGGGTGGAGGTAATAGCTAGCCCCACCAGTGATTCCCAGGTGGTGGCCAAATTCTTGAAAAACAACATCTTCCCGAGATTCGGCATGCCTCGAGTCCTTATTAGCAATGGAGGGAGCCACTTCATAGAGAAGAAATTTGAAGTCCTTTTGAAGAAGTACGGAGTGCAGCACCGAGTCGGGCGTCCATATCATCTGCAAACTAGCAGGCAGGTGGAAGTCTCGAATCGGGAGATAAAGATCATCATAGAGAAGACTGTGGCTAGCTCTAGAAAGGATTGGCCATCCAAGCTCTCAGATGCGCTCTGGGCCTACCGAACTACATTTAAGACTCCGATCGGAACGACCCCTTATCGACTTGTCTACGGGAAGGCATGTCATTTGCCTGTAGAATTGGAGCATAAAGCATTTTGGGCTGTCAGACATCTAAACTTTGTTGGAACTTCATAATTCAATATTTCTATTCCCATATGGTTTTGATATGACAAACACATTCAGTGCTACTAACTCTATCTATGCAGATACACATACATGCTGAGTTCCACACGTTCAGATATCTTCATGCACATTCAAACGGATATATCATAGTTCATGAAGTTGGAAAGGCAAAGGCATCTTGCATCCACGACTTGGATATATAATCACTTGATAAGGATCCCCTGTAAAGAAGCTTCTCAGATTCAGATGCAGATACAGCCTTATCTACGGCTTTTATGTAATCTATGTAAAATTTACTTTATTAGAGTTACAAAGCCTTGTGATACATATCTTAGTCTCCTAGGTTCCATTATTCAGAATTCTACACTTCCCAATTTCGAAAATTCTTACCCAGAAAATTGGCAGCCAAATTGGTCGACCAATTTTAAACCTTCGAATTTGACGACGGGATTTCATGAGAAAACTCCCCTAACCATGTAGATTCTGGATCTGTCTTCCAACGGTCAAAATTCCCTCTCTAAAATTTGGTCGACCAAATTTGTGGAATTGGTCGACCAATCTCAAAACTAGCCGTTTGAAGCCCAAATATTCAGGGACGGTTTATGACTGTTTCCCAACGTCATTTACTCTCTCCAACCTTCCCTAAACACTATATATAGAGGGGTAGACCCTCTCTTTTACTTCACACACTTTCCTCTTCTTTAATTCTATCTTTGTTGAAATCAAGCCTCTGATTTTCTTAAGCATTCGGCCATTAGTTGTTCTTTTCTTATTTATAAGAAGAAATCATTAGATTTCTCTCTTTGTTTAAGAATGGAAGAACTTGGATTTCAACACTTTTGGGAAAGTTGTTCTTTTCTTATTTGTAAGAAGAATCATTAGATTTCTCTCTTCGTTTAAGAACGGAAGAACTTCAATTGTGTTTCATCATTATATATCTTGAAACATTGAAGTTCCTCTTTTAAACACCGTCCTTTTTGAATTCATATTACATATTCATTACAAGGCTATAAAGTGTTTATTTTCTTTTTCATTACAAAGGTGAATCTCTGTTTAGAGATTGTACAAAGTTTGGGACACGGGGAGCGTCGCCATTTTTGTAAGTTTGTGCTTGCGGGGCAAGTGATTATAGTGGATTGAAAATCTCTACTGGGAGTAGAGGACTGGACTAGGATCAAGAGGATCCGAACCAGGATACATCTCTATGTTTGCGATTGATTTATTTTCAGTATTTGTCATTTCATTTCTGTGCCATCTTTGCAAATATCAGTAACATTTTATTTGCAACATTTTTTATTATATACACTATTCACCCTCCCTCTAGTGTATTGATCCATACAGGCAAAAATTACATTTGGTATCAGAGCAAGGCTAAGATGGCAGAATCAAACATGAATGCTGTTCCACACAACTACAACACAAATCAACATCCTGAAGGGCACCTCAAGTTCGTCCTCCTCTATTTGATGGTTCTAACTACTCATATTGGAAAATACGAATGGAGATTCATCTCCAAAGTATGCATTATGAGATATGGGACATCGTAGAGACAGGATACACTAAGACAACAACTCCTGTTGATGAATGGACCTTTAACGACAAATCTGCAAATACAAACAACTCAAAGGCCATGACTGCTTTATTCTGTGCCATGGATAAACATGAGTTTAATCGGGTATCTCAGGCCAAAAGTGCAAAGGAGATTTGGCACATACTCGAGGTAACTCATGAAGGAACCAATAAAGCAAAGGAAACTAAGATTGCCTCTTTGGTTCATAAATATGAGTTGTTCACGATGCAAGACAAAGAGACGATTGGAGAAATAAACACCAGGTTCACTAATATTATTAATTCTCTTAATGCTCTTGTAAAAGTTTATTCTTCTCTTGATCAGGTACGCAAGATTCTTAAGGTACTCTCTCCAGAATGGCGCCCAAAGATAACTGCTATCGAGGAAGCCAATGATCTTTCCACATTATCCATGGAAGATCTAATTGGTAACCTAATGGCTCATGAAGTTACATTACAAGATGTGAAAGAAGAATCAGATCAAAAGAAGAAAGTACTCGCCTTTAACACTACATCAGAAAATGAAGACTCAGATGATGATATGGCATTCTTTGCTTCAGAAAATTCTTTCAAAAAGGTAAGTATAATAATTTCAAATCTAAGAATACTGATTCTTCTCTCTGCTTTAATTGTAATAGGCCTGAACATATGAAGAAAGATTTTCCGCTTCTCAAAGCTAAGTTCAAAACTTCCAACAACAATGATCAATACAGAAGAGAAAGGAAGTTTGACAAAATGAAGAAAGCATTTGCAGCAACTTGGGATGATTCTTCAGATGATGAAGATGATAATCATAATGAAAGTGCTAACATGTGCATTATGGCACAAGATGATGAAGATGAGGTAAGTTCTTTTAATAACAAAGAATTACTAGATGCATTAAAAGATCTCTATTCTCATTTCAAAAAATTAAATGGTCAACATAAATCTTTGAAATAGAATAATGATGATCTCCTTCATAAATATCAAGAATTATCATCTTCTAAAAGCACGACACCAAATTCTATACATATTGAGAATACATCTTCTCAAGTTTTGGATCTTAGTAAATAGAATGATCTTCTCAAAACTAAGAATCTAGAATTGCATACACAAATATCCGAAATGGATAAAAGTATCTCATCACTAAAGATGAAATACGATGCGATGTCTTCCAATGGTAATAAATTTAACAAAGGAAAGACAAATCTCGATGATTTGCTAAAAATTCAATATCTAGCAAATCATAGACAAGGATTGTGATATTCTCATAAGAATGCACCCAAGTCTTGTAACACATCTTCATCTAGTGGTAAAACAATTTTTATTAAACCACAAAAGAAGAATCACGCATTCATTTACACGAAGAAAGTAAACATTCCTACTTCTTCTTCACAAAGAAATGTTACTAACATTTCAAAATCATCTCCTAGGAAACCTACTACGATTAGTATATGGGTTCCTAAGGATTCATGCTTAAAAGATAGAAATAGTTATATTTCTTATTATATAAATTCTATTGTTTATTCAAGTAATTATATTAGAAAGCAAAATTCCACTTGGGTTTGGCTACCAAAATCTAATCCCAAGGACCCTCAAACAAAGGGTACCAATGCTTAATGTTTTATCTTTCAGGTACCTAGAAAAGAAAGATGGATTTTGGATAGTGGATGTTCAAAACATATGACAGGAAATGTCAACTTACTTTCAACCGTTAAATATAAAAATGGAGGCACAGTTACCTTCTGTGACAACAACAAAGGAAAAATCATAGGCACTGGAACAGTTGGTAATACAAATCAGCCTATCATTGAGAATGTTCTCCTGGTTGACGGTTTGAAACACAATTTGCTTTCCATTAGTCAATTATGTGATAAAAATTACAAAATAGTATTTGCCAAAATGATTGCATTATTTATGATTCTGATATGTCATCTATTTTATTCCGTGGTAAGCGTAAGAATAACATTTATATCTTATGCATGTCTGTTACCACTAATTATCATTGTTTAATGATTACCTCAGATGATACACTTTTATGGCATAAATGTTTTGGACACACTAATTTCAAAAACCTAGCACATATTTCAAAACACAAGTTAGTAAATGGAATGCCAAATATTTCTTTCAAACACAAACATTTTTGTGATACTTGTCAACAAGGAAAAATGCACAAATCTTCTTTTAAATCAAATGACATTATCTCAACAAAGAGACCGTTAGAACTCCTACACTTGGATTTGTTTGGTCCTTCAAGAGTAGCCTCTTTGAATAGAAGTAGATATGCATTCGTCATTATTGATGATTATTCAAGATACACTTGGTTTATATTCTTACAAAATAAGAATGATGCTTTTGAAGAATTTTCAATATTTTGTAAAAAGATACAAAAGATCAAATCCTCTAACATTTTCACTATTCGTAGTGATCATGGGGGAGAATTTGAAAATGAGTCTTTTACCAAGTTTTGTAATGAAAATGGCATTACTCACAATTTTTCTTTTCCTCGTGCTCCTCCTCAGAATGGAGTAGTAGAAAGGAAAAATAGAACTTTACAAGAATGTGCAAGAACGATGCTTTGTGATAGTAAATTACCAAAATGTTTTTAAACAGAAGCTGTTGCAACTGCTTGCTACATTATGAATAAAGTTATTATAAGGCCATTGCTTAATATAACTTGTTTTGAATTATTCTTTAATCGCATTCCTTGTGTATCATATTTTAAAGTGTTTGGATGTAAATGTTTCATTCTTAATACTAAATATGCACTTGATAAATTTGATTCAAAATCAGATGAAGGTATTTTTGTTGGATACTCAACATGTAGCAAAGCCTACAGAGTATATAACAAAAGAATGTCAACAATTGAAGAATCACTACATGTCACCTTTGATGAGAACCCCTCATCAAATTCTCCCATCATTGATGATGAAGAGAATATATTACCTTTATCTAATTCTTTAGATAATATTAAACTTGATGAAATTGATGCTAGTAAACCCTCTGTTGAGTCTATTTCAGATAATACAAATCTTTCTAAGGCATTTGCACAAGTTCCAAATCATCCATCAGAATTAATCATTGGAGATATTACAGATGGAGTTAGAACTCGTCGTCAAATAGAACAAATGGCACATTGTGCTTTCCTTTCAACCATTGAACCAAAGAACATCAAAGATGCATGTGAAGACAGTTCATGGATTATTGCTATGCAGGAAGAACTCAATCAATTTCAACGAAATGATGTTTGGGAATTAGTTCCCAGACCATCAGATCATTCAATTATTGGCACCAAGTGGGTATTCAAAAATAAATTGGATGAATCTGGTCATGTAATTAGAAACATGGCACGATTGGTTGCACAAGGTTATAATCAAGAAGAAGGTATTGATTATGATGAAACCTATGCCCAAGTTGCATGTCTTGAATCTATTAGGATGCTATTATCATTTGCATGTTTTAAAGATTTTAAGTTATTTCAAATGGATGTGAAAAATGCTTTTTAAAATGGTTTTCTTAAAGAAGAAGTTTATGTAGAACAACCTCTAGGTTTTATTCATGAAATTTTAGAAAATCATGTTTTCAAATTGAAAAAGGCTTTATGTGGTCTCAAACAAGCACCTCGTGCTTGGTATGAAAGACTTAAAAGCTATCTTTTGAATTCTGGTTATTCTATTAGTAAAATAGATTCCACTTTATTTATTAAGAACATAAAATCTGACATAATCATTATTCAAATATACGTTGATGATATTATTTTTGGTTCTGCTAATGAATCTCTTTGTCAAGATTTTTCTAAGATTATGCAGAAAGAATTTGAGATGAGTCACATGGGTGAACTCAATTACTTTCTCGGTCTTCAAATCAAACAAATGAAGGAAGGAATATTCATTCACCAAAGCAAATATTCTAAAGAACTCATCAAACGTTTTGGTTTAGAAAGTTCTGTAGAAAAACGTACTCCAATGAGTACATCTACTTCTCTCGACAAAGATTTAAATGGTAAGAGTGTTGATCAACGTCTTTACAGAGGTATGATTGGCTCTTTACTTTATTTAACTGCTAGTAGACCAGACATTATGTTTTCAGTATGTTTATGTGCACGTTTTCAGGCAGATCCTAAGGTTTCACATCTAACTGCCATAAAAAGGATTATTATATATATGTTAAGCATACTTCTGATTTTGGTTTATTATCCTAAGTCAAGCACATTTGATTTATTATCATATAGTGATGCAGACTTTGCTGGTTGTAAATCAGACCGTAAAAGTACTAGTGGTATATGTCACTTTGTAGGACATGCTTTAGTTTCTTGGTTTAGCAAAAAGCAAAACTCTGTTTCATTATCTACAACCGAGGAAGAATATATTGCCGCCGGTTTAGCATGTGCTCAAATTTTATGGATGAAACAAACTATTTCAGACTATGATATTGATTGCTCCACTTGCCCTATTATGTGTGATAATACTAGTGCTATTAATCTTTCTAAAAATCATGTGCATCATTCTCATACAAAACATATTGATGTACGTCATCATTTTATAGATGATCATATTCAGAAAGGAGATATTGTTCTTAAATTTATATCTACTAAACATTAGACTACTGATATTTTGACGAAACCTTTGAAAGAAGAGACTTTTATTAAGCTTCTAAGGAATTTGGGAATAATTAGTGAATCCGACTTATGACACATTCTTATTTTATTTTTTAGAATTTTTCTCAATTTTTTTTCAAATTTTTTGGCTATTTTTTGAAATTGGTCGACGAATTCACAAATATTGGTCGCCAATTGACGATTTTTTCAATTTTTCGGTAACTGCTTCGTCTTCCCGCTTATTTTTGTTAACCGTTCCTTCCAACTTTTCGTTCCCAAACGGAACCCATCTATTTGTTTTTCAACTTTACGTTGGTTTAGTTTTTCAAACTGCTATATTACCGTTCCCAAAACTTCCCATAACTGATTGTTTTCCCTATTTAATTCTTCTCATTCCTAGGGAACTTCATCCCCAAAATATCTCCCAAGGCCACTCATTCCGATGCACCCTTTCTCCCTAAATCAACAGGCCCGCTTCTTTTTCTCCCATCGTCGAAACCCTCATTTCGACGGCTCCGCCCCAAAATCTCGCCGGCGCCGCCCTCAAATCTGACGGTTCCGCCCCCAAAATCACCGAATCTCGCCCATTTCCTGTCGATCAGCCCTCCTTCGCCTTCAAATCCCATGGATCCCCGTTATCTCGATTTCATCGCGACGACGTCTCCGGCCCGATTCCGTTCTCCGACGGCCGCCCAGAAGTGTCGCCTCTTGGAGAATCTGCCCTTTACTCCCGAACGTCACGTCGACTTCAATGACCACGGCTTCTCGCGGATCTTTGGCCCACTTCATTCCCCCAGCCTCGTCGCTCTTTGGTCCACTGCCAACCAAACTCCATGCTTTCCTTCTCTTGTTCGCGAATTCTACATGAATCTGGATTCATCGAAGAGGGATGGTATGCTCTCCATAACTACTATCGTTAATGGCTTTCATTTTCGTCTAACTGGTCCAATTCTCTCCATGATCTTGAATCTACCCTCTACCCATGTTCAACCTCTTCCTGAAGCCCTCTCTGACCCGACCATTAAGCAGCTCATATCCCCAGATTTCCGTCCGAAGAGATCGGCAGCTAATCTTCTTCCGCCGGCTCGTTTGATGGTCAAGATCATTTTGTTTAATCTAGCCCCAAAAACTGGATCATTAAATTACGTTAGTACTAAAACAGCCCGCTGTTTGTATGCTCTGATGGGAGAACTTCCCATCGACTGGGGTTCAGTTCTTCTCGAGTCCTTAGCCAAACCGGTCCGATCCCACATTTTCTTACCATCTCTTATCACTAGGATTCTTGAAGCCTTTCAAATCCCCTTGCTGATTCGGTTCAGGTCTTCAATCTTATCGATTTCAATTCTGACACCCTAACCCATATGCAACTTTTCCTTTCCGACACTTCCGCTCATGAAGATGAAGATGATGCTTCCACCCATGACCCCTCTCCCCACACGTCTCGCCCTACTCCTGGCTCCACTTCCCGCTCTCCCAGTCCTGTACCCCTGGTTCTTCCTCCCATGCACGTGGCCGCATCCCTACCCGCAAGCGTTATGCTCGCTCAGGTGCTTCCCCTAGTACTCCCGTTACCCCTTCTTCAGTCCATGGTGATCTTGATTTAGTTGGTGAGATCAGTGCTTTTAGGCATTCTGTTACTCGGGGTTTCGTTGATATACGCCAAGAAATGCATGATGGATTTCAGGGCATTCCGTCTCATCTAAGTGCCGGCTATATTACCCTCCAGGAACATAATCGCATGATGGATGCACTTCAGATAGTGGTGGCTCAGCTCTTGACTCATTTCGAGTCTCTCCACTTTCGCGTTCGTCATGGATCTTCTCAGCCTGGGCCGTCTCATCCTCCCTAGTTGGTTCTTGTCGTGTGTCTCTTTGGCCTCGGACCATGTTTCAGATGTTAGTTGTTGTTTTTCGATGGTGGCTTGGTGATGACATTTAGTTGATCGATTGGTGTTGCTATTGTGTTGGTGGCGGTTTCAGTCCCTTGGGTTATGCTGTTTTGTTATTTTGTGATGTTAATATGTTCTGCCACAATTTGCGTTGTAGTTGAAATTCTGTCCTTTGTTTGGGTCATGTTCTATACACTTTGATTATGCTGTTTTGATGTAATATTGGGTCTCTCGTATCCCACTTTGGTTTGTATTAGGATACTCTGTAATTTGCTACATTTGGTGCTCTTTGGGTTATGTACTATCATGTTATCTCTTAGTGTTTCTGTCCTGTTCAACTTGGCTATGTAAGTTGTACTTGTATAATTGATTTGTGCCGTTCAATTCTCTGTTAATTATTTTTCTTATCTATTTGTCTTGTGTTTGGATTCTGTGCTGTGGACTTTCCCTTAGGACTCTAGTATGTTTTAATGTTGGTTATCTGTGTGTCTCTATGGCTTCATTGATTAATTTGTTGATATCTCAAATCTATTTTCTCATTTGCTATTTACATATAAATAAGACATTCTGTATTCATTGCTTCTTGCCTTTTATGAAGGCAAACCTCACATTTTTAAGGCAATTTGCCACCAAATTTTACGGCCCATATCTTGCATGTCTGTTTCATTCCCTGACTACATGATATTTCCCTGCTTGATAAATAGCAGCTTGGTCATTTTGTTGTAATCACCGTACTCTTTTTCAATTCCTTAGAATTTTTTTCTCAACAAATCATAATCTATTGCTAACACAATTCTTCTCCAAGTTATACTCAATTGCACACATATTTTTTATCTAAGTTATACTCTGTTGGTACACACTTCACACTGGGCATTTCACACTAATGGCATTATTCATACCTCTTGTGTCATCATTCACAATTACTTTTGGCACACTAATATTTGCTTACTGTTTTTATTTATTTTTCACAATTCCAATCCAATACATGGCTCTATATATAACCTTCGCACTTATGCCTTCATCCTTGCTGATACACGCACTACATTCGCATGTATTTTTAATGGCCTGCCCATTCATTATTTTTCATGGCCTGCTTACATTATTTCGGCCAATGCACTCTATTTGGCCAACAAATCCTTTTCCATCAATGGCCACATTTTGTTCATTTTTTTATAAAAGGCTGTATACTCCTTATTTGGTCGTAATTTTTCTTTCACCATATATACTCCTTATTTGGCCGCCATTTATATTTCCCCAATATTATTTTGCTTATTTTTTATTAACTACTCTATTATTTGCCTCTTTTGAGGATTCCAGAGGGAGGAAATTTATTTCATCTACTCAGGGGGAGTATTCACATGTTCCATATATTCAGGGGAATATACCATATATATTCAAATTTAAAGATATATGTTTACATGTTTGTCATCATCAAAAAAGGGGGAGAATGTTGGAATTTCATAATTCCATATTTATATTCCCATATATTTTTGATATGACAAACACATTCGGTGCTACTAACTCGATCTATGCAGATACAAATACATGCTGAGTTCCACACATTCATATATCTTCATGCATATTCAAACGGATATATCATAGTTCATGAAGTTGGAAAGGCAAAGATATCTTACATCCACGACTTGGATATATAATCACTTGATAAGGATCCCCTGCAAAGAAGCTTCTCAGATTCAGATGCAGATACAGTCTTATCTACGGCTTTTATGTAATCTATGTAAAATTTACTTTATTAGAGTTACAAAGCCTTGTGATACATATCTTAGTCTCCTAGGCTCCATTATTCAGAAATCTACACTTTCCAATTTCGAAAATTCTTACCCAGAAAATTGGCAGCCAAATTGGTCGACCAATTTTAAACCTTCGAATTTGACGATGGGATTTCATGAGAAAACTCCCCTAACCATGTAGATTCTGGATCTGTCTTCCAACGGTCAAAATTCCCTCTCTAAATTTTGGTCGGCCAAATTTGTGGAATTGGTCGACCAATCTCAAAACTAGCCGTTTGAAGCCCAAATTTTCAGGGACGCTTTATGACTGTTTCCCAACGTCATTTACACTCCCCAACCGTCCCTAAACCCTATATATAGAGGGGTAGACCCTCTCTTTCACTTCACACACTTTCCTCTTCTTTAATTCTATCTTTGTTGAAATCAAGCCTCTGATTTTCTTAAGCATTCAGTCATTAGTTGTTCTTTTCTTATTTGTAAGAAGAAATCATTAGATTTCTCTCTTCGTTTAAGAACGAAAGAACTTGGATTTCAACTCTTTTTGGGAAAGTTGTTCTTTTCTTATTTGTAAGAAGAAAGCATTAGATTTCTCTCTTCGTTTAAGAACAGAAGAACTTCAATTGTGTTTCACCATTATATTCTTGAAACATTGAAGTTCTTCTTTTAAACACCGTCCTTTTTGAATTCATATTACATATTCATTACAAGGCTATAAGGTGTTTATTTTCTTTTTCATTACAAAGGTGAATCTCTGTTTAGAGAGTATACAAAGTTTGGGACACGGGAAGTGTCGCCATTTTTGTAAGTTTGTGCTTGCGGAGCAAGTGATTATAGTGGATTGAAAATCTCTACTGGGAGTAGAGGACTGGACTAGGATTAAGAGGATCCGAACCAGGATACATCTCTGTGTTTGCGATTGATTTATTTTCAGTATTTGTCATTTCATTTCTATGCCATCTTTGCAAATATCAGTAACGTTTTGTTTGCAACGTTTTTTATTATATACACTATTCACCCCCCTCTAGTGTATTGATCCATACAGGCTGAAATTACAAACTTCAATGCCAAAGGGGTAGGGAGCCACCGACAACTCCAGCTTAATGAACTTGATGAGATCCAGCTCAACACATACGAAAATGCCCGGATCTACAAAGAGAAATTGAAGCGGTGGCACGACAGGCGCATCTTAAAAAGAGAATTCAAGGAAGGAGATTTGGTGCTCCTATTCAATTCTAGACTGAGGCTTTTTCCCGGAAAGCTCAAGTCTAGTGGTCGGGACCCTTCCGAGTCACCAAGGTCTTCCCACATGGAGCCATTGAGATCATGGGAAGAGATGAACCATTCAAGGTCAATGGGAAATGCTTGAAGCACTACACAATCAGCGAGCCCGTAATCTCTTTGGTCGGAAGCTTAACGACTTACATCTCTGCTGCAACCCTCCGGATCTGCATTGATCACGGACTGAGGAGTCGAGCAAATGACTATAAACAACAGCGCTTCATGGGAGGCAACCCATAGTCTAAACTTCTGTCGGGTTTAGATAGGATTAGTTTACTAATTTTTGTGAATAAATACTGCTGTGGAAATTTTTGTTGGGATACTTAGCAATTTTTATACTTTTTATGCAGGATATGCCCCACCCGATCGGGTCATACATCAACCGATCGGGTGGACAGTTTCAGTAAGTAGCCAGCTTCAGTGGAGGAGTGAACCGTTCGGGTGATAAAGTCGGCGATCGGGTCGCTGACCGTGTGATGAAAACAGAAGCTTGGGATGTTTTTCAGAGAGCGGTCAACCGATCGGGTGACCTGTAGCCGCTGATCCACAGAAAGTTTTGAAAATTTGTCCAACCGATCGGTGATTTTCTCCCGATCGGTTCACCTATACCCCTATATATATCGCTCCCACCCAACTTCATCTCACCCGATCTCCAGAAATTTCAATCAAGCGTTTCATTTCTTCTTCTTCCACATTGACCTCCTCCATCACTCCCACTACTTCAAATCGCACTCCCCCACTTCCTCCACTTCTCCCCCACTATAAATCCCCTCCCAACCACATGTTTAAATCGCAAATCGCCCAAAACCCTAGTCCTAACCCCGATTTTCAAAAAGTTCTGTTTCCTTGGATTAGCGCGCAGCGGCTCCTTGAATCACTCCATCGTGCATTGCAGGATCTTTTGGGAGCTAGGAATCACATCATTGCTGGGTAAACTCGCTCCATAGCTTGATTTTTACATTGCCCAGTAATTTTAATATTGTCACTTTGTCATTTGTTGTGTGCATTCATATTTCATCCTGCATATCACACCAAATCGCCCCACCGCTCATGCACCCTGATTTTCCTTTTTTCTGATTTCCCCTAGCCATTTTCTGACTCACCATGATCACATTTTTTTCTGGCATTATTGAGATCAGCTTGGGGGAAATCAATTTTCTGTGCTTGTTGTCGTGTCACTTGTTTGCTGTGTGTTTGTTTTGTGTGTCTGTGTGTATGTCTTTCGTATAGTTGGTTTCGATATTTATTTATTTTCTTTATTTTTCTATATCTCTTTTTGGGTGTTTTTCTATGTTTGTCTCGTTTATTTGTCGGTGCACACTTCCCTCCCATCTTTCGTTGCCCTCTCGCATTTACTCCTATTGCATTGAGGGCAATGCAACGTTCAGCTTGGGGAAGTCTCACCATGTGCATCAGTCGTGTCTTTTTCACCTTTTTGAGTCGCTTTCGTCGTGCATTTCTTTTTCTTTCCATCCTTTTATTCTCCCTCTCCTAGAGATGACCCTACATGATGAAGCTGCCACGGAACCACACTCACACTTAGCTTAGCTACGTTAATCATTCTCACTAACCCTAGGAAGCCGAGTTCTATTGTATTTTATGCTCCGTGGGTTCACTTTGCTTTTGTGTGAGTTGTGTATCGTAACTAGCTAGTTGTTGTGCTTCTACGTTGTGATTTTGTTTTATATGCATGTTCTTGGATGACCCCTAGACTATCATGCTTCAATTTCGAATATGCGGTATTTTGCCTCCACTGTCTGCTTCTTTATGCATGAAATATCTATATATTTACGCTTCAATTCGCATGTGTCAGGATTATGCCAATAGGACAAGGATAACCCATTTTGCTTATGCTCTGATCCGCGAAAATTTTTCCTTTTGTCCAAGCGTTTAGAATTCGAATTCTTTTTTGTTTTACTTGGTGCAAATCCCCTCGTCGTGTACTGTTCTTCCACTTGGGAGAGTACACAATTTTGCCAAAATCCAAAAATCCAAAAAAAAAAAAAGAAAAAAGAAAAAAAAGAGAGAAAAGAAAGAATATGTATAGCCAAAATCCAAAAAATATACAAATATCCAAGACCCAAAAAAATTCCTGTTGTGAATATTTCTCCTACTGCCGTGAATAAAGGGAAGGCGAGAATTTGCACCAAGTGCTCTCCTCCACACCTACCCAACCCCCTTCATTTTCGAACACACTTGGCATAGGAGCTTTCTAGTGATCATCTAGGCAATCGTGCGGTGATTTCCTAGTTTCTAGCAGTAGAGTCCCTGACATATGATATGTTTCTATTCTTACTTTGCTCTCATGTATACTTGAACTATTATTCACCGCTAACTCGAACTGATTCGATATTTGGGTCATTCCATGGGTATGCATATATGGAGCTTGATTGCACAATTTATATAGTTACACCGTCTACTAGCTCACGACCTCACTCACTTGCGCTTCACCGCGTGGACCCACGACACTAGAAGGGACTCATATTCCTGGGTTAGTGCTATGCCTATCGCATGCTTGCTTAGTGTGGTGTGTTGGTTTTCGTTGGCTCTGACAGGTAATCTAGGATTTTCTTTTCTTTTTTTGTTTCTTCCTTTCTATTTTTCCCTCCGAGCTATTCTATTCTCACTCGTCTTCCTCAAGGACGAGGAAGGGTTCAGCTTGGGGGATTTTGACGTGCATTTATATTTTATATATACACGCATGTCTTCTTCGTAATTTTCCGTCGTTTTTCATTCTTTTGAATCCATTCCCTTGTGTTTTTAGTTTCTTTTCATTTTCGTAGTGTTTTTGTGCTTTTGCAGGAATTACAGACGCAGGGGACATACAAAGCTAATAGCATGAGTCCCCAGTGCAATGGGAGGTGTCACACGAGACCCTGAGCGCTAATCATCAGGATATATCGTGAATCAGCTCTCAACCGATCGGGTGGACAGTCCCACCCGATCGGTTCGTGCGGCCGTGTCAGACCCGAAGAAGAAGCAACTCCACCCGATCGGTTCAGTGATCGGATGGATGGAACACAGTTCTCTATTTTTGGGTGCCAAAGTTCACCCAATCGGTTGACTTGTCAACCGATCAGGTCACCTATAGCAGCTGCTTTCCTAAGCTCGAGAATTCAAGGACTCACCCGATCAGTTCAACGATCGGGTGAGGTTTATCAGAGTCAAAGAACAAGTCCAACGATCGTCTCACCCAATCAGTCGGAGTTTCAACCGATTGGGTGAGCGTCTACTTTTGTCTTTTAGTGGGAATATTTCCTGGCATCTTGCCAAAATGTATAAATTGGGCTAGGTTTCTGATGTGGTGCCACGCTGGCGGTGAGCCGCGCGGCACGGGGGTTTAGATATTTGTAACCGCAAGAGCACGGTGTTGTAGTGTGGCTTGGGGGTCGAACACAGGGAGGCTAGGATGTGCTTGTGTCAAGGAGGACCAAAATCACCCCGTGGGCGAGCTAGCCCGAATCGGTTGATGGTTGTCATGGAAAGGAATGCAAGGTATGAACCATAAGAAAATAAACCCAGGACTTTGGTTTCCACTCCAACGAGCGACTCTCGCCGATACGGCCTACGGGTAGGATAGCGATCGGAATTAGGGTCTAATGGTGAGACGCTGCCTCTGAAAGTGGTACCGGCATCCCATGGGCCAGATATTCCGGTCGGTGCCCAGGATGATACACCGGACTTCCCGGATTCGATCAGTGGGCACTCCCGTGTCCATTAACACTGATCTATTCCGGGAGCACTAAGCTCGCAACGTTAACTTCCAACGTCTCATCCTGCCGCTCCCGCGCGCTAGGATTCGGCGTCTACGCTAAGGGCGTGAGCTATGGCTAGGGAGTCAACCGCCAAGTTTATTCCCCCTTGGCCCAACGGTCAAAGGCGGTCTTTTTCCCACCGATGACAATGAAACACCCCGCGTAACCGTAAGAATCCTAATCCCTATCGATTTCCTAACCATATGGATGCATCGGGAAGAGCCCCCGAAGGGGCTTCCGCCAAAATCCCAGATTTGGGAACTACTCACAAAAATTCATTAAAAAGCGATCTAAATGAAAATGAACCGTTGGAATCATAATCAGACGATTGGAATGCGGAAGTAATAGAGCAATAAAGATAATACTAAAGTTTAAGAAAGATCCAAAAACTTACAATAGAAAAGTAATTGCAGCCGTCACAATAGGAGAAAACAGTAAAAACTAGTAGCTCCCCGTTTCTGGAACCCTAGGGGTTCTATTTATAGACTCTCGTATCACCCGATCGGTTGACAAGTCAACCGATCGGGTGATCTGTTACAGATAATAACAGAAAACGGCGAACTTTCACCCGGTCATATGAACCGGTTGGTTGAGTTCTTGGAGTGACCTGTAGGATCTTGGCGCCATCGGGTGAAGTGATCGGTTGGGTGCCCGTGTCTTCGGCTCTTCAACATCAGCTACAGATGAACCGATCGGGTGAGAGTCACCCGATCGGTTGGAATTTGGCTCGAGAAGACAGAGAGTTGGCCCCAGTTGAACCGGCCTGTGAACCGGTCGGGTGACTTCCACTTGAGCTCTGGCTGAGACCGGGTGGTGCACGCGTGCATCACCCGATCGGTTGGAGATGACCAACCAACCGGGTGAGGGGCTGAAAGATGTATTCTTCGTCGTTTGACCCCCTGGATCGCGCGTGACTCCTCCCTTTGCTCCGGGGACACATGATATCATCGTTAAACGTCCCCTACGCGGGCAATCTCCTGCAAACATGGAGAAACAAACAAAAGTGAAAGAAAACGAGAAAATACGAGAAAACGAATAAAAGACGGCGGAAAATACGGAGAAACACAAAAGAAAACGTGCGTGAATATATGAAATATAAACGCACGTCAAAATCCCCCAAGCTGAACTCTTCCTCGTCCTCGAGGAAGACGAGTGAGAGTAGGAGCTCGGAGGGGAAAAAAGAGAGAAAGAGAGAAAAAGAAAACTCTATATCCTAGATCGTCCGTCAGAGCCAACAAAATCGAAAACGACACACCAAGCAAGCAAACGTCAAATCACATCACTAAACCTAGGAAAACGAGTCCCAATAAGTGTCGTGGGCCCACGCGGTGAAGCGCGTGTGAGTGCGGTCGTGTGCTAGAAAATGGTGTCGCTTTCTACAATGTGCTATGAGCTCATATACGCAAATCCAGGAAATGACCCAAATACCGATTCGAATTTGAAAATGCGGTGAATATTAGTTCGAGCATGCATGAGAAGAGTATAAGAAGTGAAACGTATCATGGGTCGGGGACTCCACAACTAGGGTTAAGGAAATCACGCCACTATAGCCTAAATACTAGCTAAAAAGTTCCTAAGCCAAGTGTTTTCGAACACGATGGGGGTTGAGATGATGTGGAGTAGAACACTCGGTGCAAATTATCGCCTTCCCTTTATTCTCGGTAGGTAGGAAAAATATTCACACTAGAAATTTTTTTTGGTTTTGGGTATTTGTATTTTTTTTTGGCTTTTTGGCTATACAAAATTTTTCTTTTCTTTTCTTTTTGGGTTTTTCTTTTCTTTTCCCATTTTTTTTTTTAATTTTGGGTTTTTGGCTATACACATGTGTACTCTCCCAAGTGGGAGAACGGTACACGACGAGGGGATTTGCACCAAGTAAAACAAAAAAGAAGTCGAAATCTAAACACTTGGGCAAAGGAAACTATTCTCGCTAAATAGAGCATAGGCTAAATGGGTTATCCTAGTCCTTAATTGTGGAATCCCGACGCATGCGAATTAAAATATATGATATAAATATAGCATGCATATAGTAGAAGCAAATACCGCATATTCAAATCGAAGCATGATAATCTAGGGGTCATTCCTGGACAGGTATATAAAATAAAATCACAAAGTAGAAGCACACCAAACAGATAGGCACGACGCATGACTCACAAAAAAGCTAAGTTGACCCACGATGCGTGAAATGCGAGAGAACTCGAAATCCTAGGGTTAGCGAATGTGATTATCGATGCCATGCTAGGTGTGTGTGATTTTGTGGCGATTCATCATAGGGTTCATCTCTAGGAGAAAGAGATAAAAAGAAGAGAAGAGAAAAAAGAAAAATAACAAACACGATGAAAACGACACAAAAACGAAAAAGAAGGACTCAAATGACGCACACAGTGCGACTCCCCTAAGCTGAAGTTTGCATTGCCCTCAATGCAATATGAGTGAGTACGGGAGGGCAATGAAGATGGGGGGGAATACGCACCGACACAAAAAGAAATGAAAACGAGGAAAACACAGAGATGAAACTGAAAATAAAGAAAGATCAAAATCAAAATCAAACGACACAAAAATAGAAATAAAACCACATGACACGACACTCAAAAGGGGAAAACAAGCACACACACAAAAATGAGAAAAACAACAAAACACGACAGCACACCAAAATAGACGTCCCCCAAGCTATACCTGACAGTGCTAGCAAATAAAATGTGATCGTGAAATGCAGAGATATGCAAGGGGGAGTCAAAAACAAACAAGGTGAAATCAATGCGACACGCGAATGGTCCCCCCTCCGACAGAGACAAATTAGGGCCCCGAAAAGACAGATGGGCACAAATACGGGGGGGGGGGGGCAAAAGCGGGAAAGAAAAATCAAGCGGGGGCACCACCCTCTGGGGGTGGTGACGGGGGCCTGCGCTGGGGAACAGGAGTCGTGGGGGGTGGAATGTGGAGCTCGGAGACGTCGGGTGGGTCTTCACGGATGTGGTGAATGAAGCTTTGAAGAAAGGGGAGGTCTCGGTCGACGGACTCCTCGGTTATCTGACCACCCTGTCCAGCTAGGAGGATCATGGCCGCGAATCGGTCGGCTTGGTCGTCGGTTTGGAATTGCATCCCATATTCGGGATCGTCAACGTGAGGTGGGGAAGTGGTGCGTGGTGTGGCAGATGGGTTGGAGGTGGTGGGTTGAGCGGGGGGTTGTGCGTGACGAGTACGACGGGTGGGCCTAGGGTTCGAAGAGCTGGCGTCGGTGGGCTTAACACGTCGGGGAGGCATTGTGCAAGTGTCGTGTGTGTGCGTGAGTATGTAAAAATACAATGAATAAACACAAACACGACCAACGAGCAAATGGAGTATTTTAGGGCAAAATTAAAATTGAGTTAAGGAGCGAGTTTACCCTAATGGGATAAAGATCGTTGCTCGTAGACGCCCCGATGCTACTCGATAGGAGCACGCCGTGAAGCCGCGGCGATTTCTTCAGCAAGTTTCGAAATTGGGGAAAATGGGTGAAAGTTAGGGTTTTGGGTGCGGGTGAAATCGAGGAGAATGGAGAGAAATCGATGGTGGGATGGATAGGGAAATGGGGGAGGTCGATTTGGGTTGATTTTGGGGAAGATCGGGGTCTGGCGCAAGAGGAGGAGGAGAAAAGTCGGGGTTGGATTTGAAACTGGCGAGGGCGGAACGAACGGGTGGTCGGGGGTATTTATAGGGTTTTAAGTCGAATCGATCGGATGACTTGTCACCCGATCGGTTGACGGTTAGGTCAAAAATTCTTGCCGAAGAAGTGCTACAGGCGAACCGGTCGGTTGACTTGTCAACCGATCGGTTGGCCGCTCCACTCATTTTCCCGAGAATTGAGGGCTGCTCACCCGGTCGCCTCAACCGATCGCGCTTGAACTCAACCGATCGGTTGATATTCCCTAAAAATTTCCCGGGAATTCTCCCCAGATCACCCGGTCTGTCACCCGGTCTCTCCATTCTTCAACCGATCGGTTCATTTGGGGACAGATTTCGGCTTGTATCTGATACATCCCAACCGATCAGGTAAGTTATCAACCGATCGGTTGGGGCTTTGTTTCCTGCAAAAATCAACAGATTGTCTAAGTCCCTGAACGGATGTTCTCGCGGCTGATTTTATTTATAAAAATAGATAAAATAAAGTCAAAAATAACACTAAAAAGTGGGGCAAAAGTTTAGAGCATGGGTTTCCTCCCATGAAGCGCACTTGTTTAACGTCGTTGGCTCGACGCCCGCAAGTGATGTTCACGGTGGTTGATACGGGTGATGCCCTAAATTTGGCATCTCTTCTTCATCGGAGCTTAAGGCCTTTGGAGCAGTCAGCGGCTGGAGAAAGATTTGCTCGGCTACCCTTTCCTTGATCTTGCGATCCGGGGGCTTCTCTTTCGTATTGGCGCTTACCGCCATCAACTTTAGGATCCGGACCTCGTCTTTGGTGAGGCCCATGGGTTCTTTCCCCGTTCTCCTCACAGGAGGAGCCTTGGGGAACCCGAAAGGGGTCGTTCTTGCTGCGTTCGCTCTCCCAGCAGCATCATTGTTCTTAGGGCCGTCTCGGTCTTCTGAATCCTCCAAGTCATCGGGGGGGGGGGGGGGGGGGGGGGGGGGTTTCTTAAGAGAATCTCCCAGGAGCTCTCTTCTGCAGCTTTTTCTTCTTCCACCGCCAGCAAATTACGCCTAGGGTCATCTGGGGGATCGGGGTACTTCATGGACAACCCCAGATCAAATTCAACCTTTTCTCCGCTGACGTTTAGCGAAAGTTTTCCATTCTTTACATCAATCAAGACGCCAGCAGTGGCCATGAAAGGCCGTCCCAGGATGATGGGGGTGTGTGCGTCCTCAGGCATGTCCATGACTACGAAGTCCACTGGCACATGCATGTTGGATATGGAAGACGTTTGTACACCCTTGTGGGGGATGTACGAGGGATTACGGACCTCGAACGTCGCGTACACGAAGTCGTGTGCAAAGGGAATCTGTTCCCTTGCGGAGAGGATCTCTGGATGAGCGGGAAAGTCGCATTATATATGCATAAGTGCATGCGACATATGGCTAATAAAGGGGGAATATCTTAAGCTTATGTTGTACCATGCATATGGTACAACTTAAGCTTATAATGTGCCATGTATCATGGTACACCTTAATTAAGTTGTTCCAAAGGAACAACTTACCCTAAAATAACTACCTTGGGGGCTATAAATAAGACCCAAGGGTAGCCATTTTCCAAACACATTTGCATGAAATTCATGCATGCATCTTCTTCATAGCGAAGCTCTGCAGAAATATTTCCTCTCCCTCCTTCCAAGTTCTTAATCTAAAATAGAGATTTAGATTGTGGATTAGTAGCCTTACTCCGTTCGTGAGAAGACTCGATCCGTCGTGGCGAATCCGAAGGCAAAGTTCCGAGACTATCGTTCTGCATACGCAAGCGTAAGTCTCCACTTTAATTATCGATCCTAACTTTGTTTTGGACAGGATCCTTCATTGGTATCAGAGCCATATGGGTTCGCCCCGGTCAATCCACCGCCCCGTCGAAACTACGAACGAGTCGTTGTCTTTTTCACGAATGGGTCTCCTACTATTACGGATATAGTAGGAACGCTTCGTGACGGAGAGAACGCAGCGGTTGTTCTTTTCACGTTAGGGTCTCCTATCATTACAGATATGGTAGGAACTCTCCGTGACGGGAAGAACCGACCGTTCACGTAGTACGTTATTCATTTTTGGCACACGGCCATTAGGAAATAACTAATTTCTCGACGAACGGGTGCTTCATCGACGAACGGGTGCTTCATCGAGGAAGATGATGGAAGTTATTTCCATCGGGTAAGAGGAAATTTGGTGCATGTGCACCATGGCCAAATGGGCTATGAAGGCCATGCACCCCCCTTCCACTTGCGGAGGGGGTTGGCTACGGCCAATAACCACCGGCGACCACCCCATCAAGGGGGTGGAGTGCATGCGGCCACCCCATCAAAGGGGGGAGACCGGCCATGGCTAAAGGGCCATGGCCGGGCAAGGCGAATAGGCCGTGGCCGGGCCATGGCCGGCCGGCCCTGGCCGGCCACGGCCAGGGCCAGGGGGCCCTGGCCGCAGCCTGGCCAGGCCAGGCCAGGGCCGACCCTGGCCGGCCACGGCCAGGGCCAGAAGGCCCTGGCCGCGGCCAGGCCAGGGCCAGGCCGCCCTGGCCGGGCCAAGGCAGGGGCCCTGGCCCCCGGCCAGGGCCAGGCCGCCCTGGCCGAGGCCAGGGCAGAGGCCCTGGCCCCGGCCAGGGGCCTGGCCACCCTGGCAGAGGCCAGGGCAGCGCCTTGGCCTCAGGCCAGGGCCTGGCCGAGGCCAGGGCAGGGGCCCTGGCCCCGGCCAGGGGCCAGGCCGCCCTGGCAGAGGCCAGGGCAGCGCCCTGGCCACTGCCAGGGCCCGGCCGGCCCTGGCCGTGGCCAGGGCCGGCGCCCTGGCCACTGCCAGGGCCCGGCCGGCCCTGGCAGAGGCCAGGGCCTGGCCGGCCGGCCCTGGCAGCCCTGGCCGAAGGGGCCAGGGCAGAGGCCCTGGCCGGCCCTTGGCCAAGCCCCGGCCAGGGCAGAGGCCCTGGCCGGGAAGAAGATGCAGTCCGGAAAATTGGTCGACCAATTTTGTGTTTTTGGTCGACCAATCTGGCAGAAGGTCTGGGTCGACTGCAAATTTGTCAACTGACCCATACGGGGTGACAAAAGGCATTGGTCAAACTCGAATGTGTCGATTAGCCCATACGGGGCTAACCACAGTGCCAACTAGTTCATACGGGACTAACGTTTTAATGAAGTTTTTCATTGGGCTCTACTCCTTGAAGATTAGCCATAGTGCTCTACTTCATGCGAGATTAGCCAAGTCATTGTGCTCTACTCTTCGGAGATTAGCCAATGTACTTATGAAATTGTGCTCTACTCCTTGAAGATTAGCCGTAATGCTCTACTTCATGCGAGATTAGCCAAGTCATTGTGCTCTACTCTTCGGAGATTAGCCAATGTACTTATGACGTTGTGCTCTACTCTACGGAGATTAGCCAATGTATTTTCGTTTTGAAAAATACGTTTTTCAAAAACGCTTTTTCGCTGCTAAGTACTATAAGAGTACTAACATTTGATAAAGTGAGGGAGAAATATTGAAAGTTACTCTAGATGGTGATTGGAAACATAGTGACCTTTCCGATTCTAGAGTAACATCTTCAATATTTTTCGAAAGTAACTTATCAAATACTCATTTTCCGCTGCTAGTACTATAAGAGTACTATTGTTTGATAAGTGATGGGGGAATATTGAAAGTTGTTCTAGATGGTGATTGGAATCATAGAGACCTTTTCGATTCTAGAACAACACCTTCAATATTTTTCGAAAGTAACTTATCAAATATAATATAATTCCAAGTGGGATTTGAATTTTAGAACTATCCAAATGGGATATTCTATTATCATTTCAAGTGGGAGTTATATTTTGAGAATTTTTTATGCAATGTTTTTGATCGAACCTTCGGTTTTGTCTTTTTGCAGCATTTTAAAAGTAAAATGTCTTCCGCTTCAAAGAATATCGTCGCTGAGTTAAACAAAGGTGAAAAACTCAACGGCGATAATTACAAACTTTGGTCCATTAAGATACAATACGTTTTAGAGGAGCAAGAAGTGCTCGAAACTCTAAAGAACGTAATGATTGAACCCGAGTTGGGCACTACGGCCCAACACCGAAGAGACAAGGAAGCTTTTGATGCTTGGTCTCGGAAGAATAAGATAGCGCGCATTACGTTATTAAGCAGTATGGCTGATGACATAATGTGCATCTTCCGAGAACATGACCTAGCCATGGACATATGGTCCAAGCTAGAGGAGAAGTTCGGTGGCACATCGGTGTCCAAACTTCGCGCCTTAACTATAAAGTTCGATACATATAAGAAACGTCCAGATCATTCCATAGGGAAACATCTGCGACATATGGCGAACCTTATCTCGGAGTTAAAGGACGCAGGTCATGTGCTCACAGATGAGCAACAAATCCAAGCAGTCATACGTTCCCTACCAAATGGGTGGGATCAGATGAAGATGCATCTCACTCATAATGAGAGCATCAAGACCTTCAACGATGTTTCCAAGCACCTCGAATTAGAGGAAGAGCGGCTTGCGGCTGCCAAGCCAGGTGCAGAAGTGCACATGGTTGCTAGTTCCTCACACGGGGGAATGAAACGTAAAGATCGTTCGAAGTCTTCTAATGAACGTAATAAGCTACCTGAGTCTACCAAGGAACCCAAACATAAGGGTGGACACAAGAAATGGCACAAGAAGAAAGACTTGAAAAGGATCAAGTGCTTCAAGTGCAACAAGCTCGGTCACTATGCTCGTTCGTGTACGAGTGGAAGTGACGAGGTAACTTGTAATACTAGTTACATATGTGTTTCTAGTTCACTATTTCTTGTGGAATCTAATCCATTTTGGGATAATTGATTCAGGTGCCACCGACCACATAGTAAAGGACAGACGGTCCTTCGTGGAGTATCACCGGATACTCAAGGAATGAAGTGGATCAATGTAGGAAACAACACACGTGTTGTAGAGAAAGGCGTTGGGAATTGCAAGCTAGACTTGGACAATGGCCACATTCTCCTACTTTATGATGTTCTCTTCATTCCATATATTCAAAGGAATATTAATACTATGGTCAATTTAATGGGTCTTGGTTAATAGTTGGTTCCTTCATGTTTGTAATATGGACCTATTTTTGTAATAATTCCTTTATTGGTACTGGGTTTGTATTTCAAAGGATTTATTGTAATAAGTACAATGTGTTTCCTCATGTAATGAAAATTTCCTTGTGACAAATATTTTGACTAATGAGTCTAATATAATTTGTTGGCACACAAGGCTTGGTCATATTTGGACCAATGCGTATAGATAGACTTGCCAAACGTGGCCTTCTATCCAATGTTTCAAAGGTTGAAATGTCGACCTGCGAACATTGCCTTGTGAGGAAATCTTGTCGCAAGCCGTTTGGAACCGGCACAAGGGCCGAGGTTCCAATACAGCTTATCCATTCGGACATATGTGGTCCGATGAATGTCAAGACAAGACGCGGGAAGTCCTATTTCATCACTTTTATTGATGATTTCACCCGATTCGGTCATATCTATTTGATATCCCACAAAAAATTGAAAGCACTAAACCTGCTTTAAAAACTATATGAGTTTAGTGGAGAATCAATTAGATCGCAAGATTAAGGTCGTGCGAACCGATAGGGGCGGTGAATATCAGTCAACAAGTTTAAAGGAACTTTGTGATGAAAAAGGCATAGTACATCAGGTAACTATGCCTTATACTCCTCAACAAATTGGTGTTGCAGGTATAGGACTTTAATGAAAAATGGTCCATTCAATGATGGCACAAGCTAACTTGCCAATCACCTTTTGGGGTGATGCATTATTGACAACCATTTTCATTTTAAACCGCGTACCCTCGAAATCAGTTAGCTCCACTCCTTATGAGTTGTGGAACCAAAGGTCTCCTGACTTAAACATTTTTACCTTGAGTTTGTGCATTCAACGCACATATTTCCTCCCATAAGTATGGCAAACTTGGGCCAAGGAGAAGGAAATGTATCTTTAAACGATACGTATAAAACTCCAAAGGTTATGTTTTTGTTAGTCAGGAAGACAATGATGTGCTAATTGAGTTTGAGTCGAGGGATGTCACTTTCTTGGAAAACGAGTTTCCAAGACAGGGCGAGATAAGTCAGGACTTATCCCTATTTTTGAGATTTATGATCAAAAAGGATTACCTCATTCGAGTGGGAGAAATTCTTGGTGAAAACGAAAATTCTTTTTAACCTTCACCAATGGATTATACGAATGACGATTATCCTATTCCATACGGGAATAATGATCCAAGTGGGAGCAATTCTAACAACATTTCAAGTGGGAGTGATATTAGAATTGATCCAAATTCGAGTCAACAAGGACTTGAAGAATCTCAAATATGCCGCATCATGCCCTGCAAAAGACAAATGGATGGAAGCGATGAAGGAGGAATTGAAATCCATGAAAGTTAACCAAGTCTGGGACTTAGTTAACTCACCCAGAGGACATAGAGCAATTGGGAACAAATGGGTTCTCGAGATCAAGCATAAGGCTGATGGCTCTATAAATAGATATAAAGCTCGCCTTGTCGCGAAAGGTTTTACGCAACAGGAAGGGATAGACTACGAAGAAAACTTCTCACCTGTTGTGCGTTTTACCTTGATTCGCATGATTCTGGCATTAGTAGCTTGCTTATACCTCAAATTACATCAGATGGATGTAAAGACTGCCTTTCTCAATGGAGAATTGGACGAGGAGATCTATATGGAACAACCAACAGGGTTTGTAAAAGAAGGAAACAAACATAAGGTTTGTAAACTTCGTAAATCCATATATGGTCTTAAACAATCCTCGAGGCAAGGGTATATACGATTTCAAAAGGTTGTCTTATCAAATGGATTTTCCATACTTGATAAAGATAACTACGTATATATCAAGAGGATTAAAAGCAAGCATGTTATTATGTCTCTATATGTAGATGACATTTTAATAGCCGGAAATGACAAGGGCTTTGTGATGAGTATCAAGGCTTGGCTTTCATCAGTATTTTAGATGAAAGGCATAGGAAAAGCCACATATATCCTTGGAGTTAAGATTTCAAGGAGTCGTTCGAAGAAACTTCTTTCTCTTTCACAGGAGACTTATATAAAGAAGGTTCTAGAACGATTTAATATACAGGACTACAAGTCCATTGATATTCATATAAGCATATGCGATAATTTATATCTGGAATCATGTCCAAAGAACCAAAAGGAAAAGGAAATTATGGAAAAAGTTCCATATTCCAGTGCAGTTGATAGTCTTATGTACACTATGGTGTGTACGAGACTGGACATCTGTTTTGCCGTTGGAAATGGTAAACTGTTACCAATCCAACCCAGGGCAAGAGCACTGGAAAGCGGTTAAGAGGATAATGCAGTATCTTAAAGGAACTGCAGATTTGCAAAAGACTATGATAAAACCAAGAAGGTAGACATAAGGTACATATCTACGCATGAGATGATAGAGGATCAGCTTACGAAAGCGATCCCCAGAAATGTGTTTTATAAACACTTATCATCTCAATGATTGCGTATGGGCTGAGTTGTACCAAATATATATTCCCATGTCTAAGAAATGATCAAAATTAATAAAAGAATAAGTTCTTTTTCCAACATTGCATATGAATTTCTTAAGAAATGTTTGTGTACATTTTTGAAATCTCAGCTGAATTGTGTGTATGTCGGACAGATTAAGGTTGACTCTCTCACATGAGCAACCGCCTTATCTTATCAGATGGATAAGATAGAGATGAGACTAGTTTAAAGTCAAAAATCATTAGACGAATGATTTAGAGTCATGACTTTAACAAGATAGTCGAATGAAAGATCTGCATCATATGGATGCTTACAAAAGATCTGAGATCTGTATCACAAGGATATAAAGATCTCATTGGATTTTTTAATCCTATCTGTCTTATGCAGGATGAGAGTCCGGGAATATTTCCTGAGTAGTAAGGGGACTCAAAAGATAGGCACTGTGGTGTCTGATCTTTCATCCGTACAACATCATTAAGACATACTCTCCCTGGGAAAGGAGTGATGTTGTAATACGTGTTCATACCACGTATGCATTTCGACAACTGAGTTAGTAGCAATAGTGTTTGCTATTATGTGAGACTCAAAGGCCATACGGGCCTTAACTCTTACCCTCAAGGACTCCAAATTGGTTCCTTTAGATTTGACGAGATGATCGCTATCTTAGCGTGTTACTAATGGGCTATGGTAATTCGGCTCGGCGGGGCACGTTAGAAAAGCGAATCAAGTTAAGATCATAAGGTTCGCAAGAAGAGGAAGATTGATTTCATATTCGCATTTGGACTTTAATGATTCAAAGCTGGCCAGCCAATTGTAATCCAGATGGGATTCAATTGTTGAATATAAAGTACAAGAAATGTGAAGAAATAATCTAGGGTAAAGCATGCGTTGAACTACTCAACTTTGCACCTTCGAGGTCGTTGTGTATCTCTAACAAGTGCACAACAACAGACTCTACGCGCATGACGGTCGCACGGTCTATTTCTCGGTATTATAGATGAAAGAACTAAGGGAAAGACGTTCTCTTACAATCCCCTCAAGTGTGAGTGGGAGATGTTGGATATGGAAGACGTTTGTACACCCTTGTGGGGGATGTACGAGGGATTACGGACCTCGAACATCGCGTACACGAAGTCGTGTGCAAAGGGAATCTGTTCCCTTGCGGAGAGGATCTCTGGATGAGCGGGAAAGTCGCATTATATATGCATAAGTGCATGCGACATATGGCTAATAAAAGGGGAATATCTTAAGCTTATGTTGTACCATGCATATGGTACAACTTAAGCTTATAATGTGCCATGTATCATGGTACACCTTAATTAAGTTGTTCCAAAGGAACAACTTACCCTAAAATAACTACCTTGGGGGCTATAAATAAGACCCAAGGGTAGCCATTTTCCAAACACATTTGCATGAAATTCATGCATGCATCTTCTTCATAGCGAAGCTCTGCAGAAATATTTCCTCTCCCTCCTTCCAAGTTCTTAATCTAAAATAGAGATTTAGATTGTGGATTAGTAGCCTTACTCCGTTCGTGAGAAGACTCGATCCGTCGTGGCGAATCCGAAGGCAAAGTTCCGAGACTATCGTTCCGCATACGCAAGCGTAAGTCTCCACTTTAATTATCGATCCTAACTTTGTTTTGGACAGGATCCTTCAATGCACCCCTTTTACATTGACGGGGAGGTCATCCACAATCCCTACCAGATATTTGACCGACCGGTCAGCAAGTTGTATGGTCATACCGGTGGGCTCCAGATCACCCATTCCTATCCTCTTATACATCGATAAGTGCATCAAACTGACATTCGCTCCGAGGTCGACGAGTGCACGATGAATCTTTACTGCCCCGATCGTGCAAGGGATTCAGAAGCTCCCCGGGTCTTTAAGTTTCGGCGGATTTGCCCTCTGGATGAGAGCGCTACACTCCGCCGTCAACACTACTTTCTCTTTTCTAGACCCTCTCGTCACCAAATCCTTCAGGAATTTTGCATAGGAGGGGATTGTTTCGATTGCTTCCAGGAAGGGGATTTGCAAGCTCAGGTCCTTGACCATGGCGAAGAACTTGCCATATTTCTCGTCGATTTTGGCCTGAGCTAACCATTGTGGAAAAGGTACAACGGGTTTGAACACTTTCGGGGTCCCTTCCTCGTTCTTCTTCTTCTCTTCTTCAGAGACTCCCTCCGGAGTCGTAGGATTTGATGACGAAGCACCGGTGTCATTTGATTTTCGATCGGTCGCTCGACGACCAATGGTGCTTTCGGTCTGTTAGGGGGCACTCTAGTAGGAATTTGTGTCCCGCTTCTCAGAACGATAGCGGCCACATTTACGTGCTCGTGCACGAGTGCTGACGTTTGGGTTGCTCCCCTCGGGTTCACCTCCGGTTGTGGCGGCAATTGGTTTTGTGACCTTGAAAGGTTCGCCACTTGTAACCCCAGCTGGGTTACTTGGTCCGTGAGGGCCCGCTGACCCATTTCCAGCTTTTGATTGATCTTCTTCTGGTTGGTTATATATTGAGTCATGAGAGACTCAACCGGAGAGACGGCCCTCTGTTGGCCATACTGCTGCTGCTGCTGGATTGGTTGCTGATTCTTGGGGGCGTAAAATTGTTGCTGAGGTTGCTACTGATATTGTTGCTGTTGATATTGTTGCTGCTGAATCTGACTCTGCTGTGGCCTAGCCGGCTGATATGTTTGTTGCGGCGGCTGCTGAGGTGGCGAGGGCTGAAATGGTGCCCGGTAACCAAAGTTAGGGTGGTTCCGGTTGTTTGGAGAGTAGGCCAGGTTGGAATTGGTTCTTGGCGGATACGGCGCATTTCCCGTGGGGTTGTAAAATAGTGCGCTCGCCTGATCCAACGGTGGTGAGACGTCACCACCGTCGAATTCCCCAAAGAATTCGGATTCTACCGCTGAAATCTACTGTGTACCGGCCCCACCGGCTCCACCGGCTCCTACCATTAGTGCAGAGATCTGGGTCGAAAGCAAGTCGAACTTGCTTGAAAGTTTTTCGACGTCCTCAACTCTGTGTATACCCCCAGACCTGGGTGTGGCTCTCTCGTCACACCACCGCTCATTGTTGGATGCCATATTTTCCAGAATATGTCCGGCATCTTCCTCGCTCCTTGACATGAAGGAACCCCCAGCCGCGGCGTCCATAGAAGATTTTAGGTCATCCCTCAGCCCATTGTAGAACAGATTAATAATCTGCCACTTCGGAAGCTCATGGTGAGGGCATCTTCTCTGCATCTCCTTGTATCTCGTCCAAGCTTCATGCAAGGACTCGTGGCTGGCCTGGGAGAAGGAGGAGATCTCACTCCTCAACTTCATGGTCTTCCCCGGAGGAAAGAACTTCGTCAGAAAAGCGTTGGAGAGCTTCTCCCAGGTATTGAAAGTGTTGGGGTCCTTCCCCCTAAGCCATTGCTTGGCTTTGTCTCGCAACGAGAAGGGGAACAGCTTCAGACGGATCGCCTCAGTCGTGACACCATTAATCCGGAAGGTGTCACATTTCTCCAAGAAGGATTCTAGATGCTCGATCGGGCTCTCCATGGGTGCATCCGAAAACTGATCCTGCTGGATCCATGTCACCAAAGACGGCTTTAGCTTAAATTTTTGGGCCGTAATAGCTGAGGGACGGATGGCGGACGTGGACTCGATAAATGTCATCGAGTACTCCAGCAGGGACTTACGAGGCGGGGTGTTCTCCTCCATGGATTCGGGATCCTCTCTTCTTCACTTCTCAGCGGCCAAGCGCCTAAGGGTGGCGTTAATCTCTGGATCAACTGGGATCAAGTCGTCGAGACTTCTTGAACTCCTACGCATGAAAAACAGCAAACACCCGTGAAGCGACAAGTGGGAAAGAAAAATAAAAAGAAAAAAGGAGAATGCGAAAATTATCGCGAGGTAGGGATAAGAGCTAGACACTAGGGTTCAAGAGATCCTGAAATAACAAGCACGTTGCCTCCCCGGCAACGGCGCCATAAACTTGACGTGGTGCCACGCTGCGGTGAGCCGCGCGGCACGGGGGTTTAGATATTTGTAACCGCAAGCGCACGGTGTTGTAGTGTGGCTTGGGGGTCGAACACAGGGAGGCTAGGATGTGCTTGTGTCAAGGAGGACCAAAATCACCTCGTGGGTGAGCTAGCCCGAATCGGTTGATGGTTGTCACGGAAAGGAATGCAAGGTATGAACAATAAGAAAATAAACCCGGGACTTTGGTTTCCACTCCAACGAGCGACTCTCGCCGATACGGCCTACGGGTAGGATAGCGATCGGAATTAGGGTCTAATAGTGAGACGTTGCCTCTGAAAGTGGTACCTGCATCACATGGGCCCGATATTCCGGTCGGTGCCCAGGATGATACACCGGACTTCCCAGATTCGATCAGTGGGCACTCCTGTGTCCATTAACACTGATCGATTCCGGGAGTACTAAGCTTGCAACGATAACTCCCAACGTCTCATCCTGCCTCTCCCGCGCGCTAGGATTCGGCGTCTACACTAAGGACGTGAGCTATGGCTAGGGAGTCAACCGCCAAGTTTATTCCCCCTTGGCCCAACGGTCAAAGGCGGTCTTTTTTCCATCGATGACAATGAAACACCCCGCGTAACCGTAAGAATCCTAATCCCTATCGATTTCCTAACCCTATGGATGCATCGGGAAGAGCCCCCGAAGGGGCTTCCGCCAAAATCCCAGATTTGGGAACTACTCACAAAAATTCATTAAAAAGCGATCTAAATGAAAATGAACCGTTGGAATCATAATCAGACGATTGGAATGCGGAAGTAATAGAGCAATAAAGATAATACTAAAGTTTAAGAAAGATCCAAAAACTTACAATAGAAAAGTAATTACAGCCGTCACAATAGGAGAAAACAGTAAAAACTAGCAGCTCCCCGTTTCTGGAACCCTAGGGGTTCTATTTATAGACTCTCGTATCACCCGATCGGTTGACAAGTCAACCGATCGGGTGATCTGTTACAGATAATAACAGAAAACGGCGAACTTTCACCCGGTCATATGAACCGGTCGGTTGAGTTCTTGGAGTGACCGGCTGGATCTTGGCGCCATCGGGTGAAGTGATCGGTTGGGTGCCCGTGTCTTCGGCTTTTCAGCATCAGCTACAGATGAACCGATCGGGTGAGAGTCACCCGATCGGTTGGAATTTGGCTCGAGAAGACAGAGAGTTGGCCCCAGTTGAACCGGCCTGTGAACCGGTCGGGTGACTTCCACTTGAGCTCCGGCTGAGACCGGGTGGTGCACGCGTGCATCACCCGATCGGTTAGAGATGACCAACCGACCGGGTGAGGGGCTGAAAGATGTATTCTTCGTTGTTTGACCCCCTGGATCACACGTGACTCCTCCCGTTGCTCCGGGGACACATGATATCATCGTTAAACGTCCCCTACGCGGGCAATCTCCTGCAAACATGGAGAAACAAAGAAAAGTGAAAGAAAACGAGAAAATACGAGAAAACGAATAAAAGACGGCGGAAAATACGAAGAAACACAAAAGAAAACGTGCGTGAATATATGAAATATAAACGCACGTCAGTTTCCCAGAAAATGTAATCCCCATTTTCTTAAGCTTTTAGGGGTTTTTGGCTGCTGAGAATTTATGTTCATCTGTAAGTTTCTTGATCGTTTCAATACTTCAATATTGCGTTTATAATACTATTTGCTTCGGTAATCTATTGCTTGATTTTCATTTCAATGGCTAAAATCTGTTTCGTTGCATCTAATGCCATGATTAGTGAGTAGTTCTTAAATCTGGGACATTGGTGGAAACCCCTTCGTGGGTTCTCCCTAGAACGACCATAGGATTATGGATTTAATAGGATATTAGGATTTAGAAGGTTATGCGGGGGCGTTTAATTGTCATTGGCAGGAGAAAGACCGCCTTTGACCGTCGGGTCAAGGGGAAATAAAACGGGAGTTTGATCCCCTAGCCACAGCTCACCCCCTAGCATATACATTGATTCCTCACGCGTAGAAACGGCTTGGATGAAATGTCAGGTGCAATCATTGCGAGCTTAGTGCTCCCGGATTTGGTCGGTGCTGGACATGGGAATGCCCACCTTCCGAACCTGGGTAGACCTAGAGTTTCATCCTAGGCATCGATCGGAATATCGGGCCCATGTGACACTAGGTAACGCTATTAGAGGCAACATCTCATCGCTAAACCCTAGAATCCGAACACATTCCTATCCGTCAGTCGTAATAGTGAGAACTCATGATATGGCGGAAGCCAAGGTCCTAGGTTGCCTTTTTTATCTCTTACACCTTTATCATTAATTTTCTATCGTGACATCCAACAAGCGATTAAGCTAGCTCACCCATCGGGTGATCAGGATCTCGATTGTTTACAAGCACAACACACGCCTCCTTGTGTTCGACCCCCAAGCCACACTTCGATACTGTGCACTTGCGGTTACAAATTTTAATCCTAGTATCCCCGTCCCGATTTGAGTGCCAAATGGACGTGAGGTCAGAATTCGTCAGTAGAAGTCGTTCGCTTGGACCTATTGAATTTCGGGCCCGGTCGAACGAAGTGATCGTCGCATCTATGCAAGCCGAAACCGAGAACCCTGCAGTGGTTCAAGATTTTGAGGATGTATTTTTGGAGGATATTTCTGGATTACCGCCTGACCGAGCTTTAGAATTCATCGTCGATCTTATGTCAAATACCCCCCCCGATCTCGAAGGCACCTTACTGTATGGCTCTTGCAGAACTCGAAGATCTACGGAAGCATTTGGATGACTTACTACAGAAAGGATTCATCCATCCTAGCATGTCTTCCTGGGGTGCACATGTTCTGTTGGTCAAGAAGAAGGACGGATCGAGAAGGATGTGTGTGGACTATCAGGAACTAAACTAAGTGTAACGGTCGGTTTCCGACCTTATGAATTTTCTACGTGCACGTGCTTTTTGTGCACGTATTTTATTTAACTCTTCCTTGGTTTTGGTATATACGATGTGATATACGGTTGTGACCGTATGGAAGTATAGAATTTTATAGTAATTTTCAGGAACGTCATTTCACGGCTCGTTTTCTCGCAAAACGACTTTGAATTGGAGGGGCGTTTTGGTCTTTTGGCACCAATACGCGGTTCCTGATTTTACGATAAATTCTGGTAGGTGTAGCATGCGATCGAACCCCGTAGCGCTGTACTTCTCGTCTCCACGATCATTTCGGTATTTTCGGATTATTTTTCCGATGCCCGTGGTGGAAGATATCCCCTAATTAATTTCAACCGTTGATTAGCCCTTAATCCACTTGAATTTCTAATTAAAACAAATCTTAATCAAATCCCTCATTCACTCCCACGTATCATGGGATTTTATTTCAGCCACCATTCACACATCTCCTTTCACCTATCTCTACTATCCCTATCTCTATATCTCTCTCCCATTTAAACAAAAACCCAAAGCCATCTAGCAAAACCCTCATCTTCTAAAAGGAAACCCAGCCCTAGCCGCCAACACCCCAATCAAAACACCCTTGGTTGCGTTTTCTCCTTCACCTCCGGCCACCCAAAGCCACCGCCGACCTCCCCTAGCCTCCGGCCACCCTACCACCTCCGGCCACCCTTCTCTCTGCTCCTTTTTCTCTCTCTAAAACCCCCATAGCTGCAAGTGACACAGATCTGGGTGCCGCTGCTCCTAACTCACGGCCAGCCGCCGCCGGCCACCGCCGCCAGCCACCACCACTGCCACTTTGTTCCCCTTTGACCTCTCTCCGCTCTGCAACTTCCCTCATGCTCATAGCCCACCTGTAGCTCCCAGAATCCTCGTCGGAACACGCCATATCGGCTGTTTCTCACAGATCTGGAAGCTGAACTTCCACGCCAGCTCACGCCTGCCTCCGGCCACCCCCTCCGGTGATCTCCACCACCATCGAACCCCTCGTTGACCCCCACCGACCATCTCCAACTCCCCTTACCCTTTTCCCTTATCTCTACCTCCTCGAAACATCTCCCGAACTCGACTTAACGACAGTTTTACAGATCTGTGCCACCGCCAGAAAAAATCGTGCCCACCGGCTATCTATGACGACCACCCTACTGCCGTTGGACTCCTATCGAAACCCCATACCAACTGCAATTTCTCTCATGCTCATATCTCACCTGTAGCTCCTGAAAAATCCGTTGAAACCAAGCCCAACTGCTGTTTTTGACAGCTCTGTGCACTGAACTTCAACACCCACGTACGATCACCTCTGACCACCCCCGGCAACAACTCCACTTCCGTTGGCTTCATCTTGAAGTCCTTTACCCACTGCAACTTTCCGTTTCCGCTGTTCATCGCTGAAATTTCACTGATACGCATGACAACGGACGTTGCACGAATCTGTCCTCTCCGGCTTCTCACGGCCACCCACCACTGTGCGCTCATGCCGTCGGCCACCCGTCGGGCCGAGCATCTTCCTCTGGTCTCACTTCATCTACTGACATCCCCCTTGGACTCTCAGAGTTCACGTGCATTGCCGCACACACGTACTTTTAGCCGACGTCGCCGTTATCGTGAAGAACCGTTGCGCTACTCGCAACGGGAGGAGGATCGCTGATTAGCTCGCTAATTTCACGCCACCACCCCACTGTCCAGAGGTACCTCGCTGCGCTACCAGCAGTCGAGGAGTTCCAGACGACGCTGACGTTTCGCCGTTCAGACCCGACTTCCGCTTGTTGGATGGCATCACGAGGTTGGTTTCCCTAACGAGTGTAAAACCCACACCGTAGCTAATCAAACCCTAAACTAAAATTGGACAACTTGAACTAAATTTACTTTCAGCATCTGTAAAACGCTGCCCACCGTAGGAAAGATCGACAATCGGACAATTTTTCTGTGCACATAGGGTAGTAGTCGATCTAGATTGAACAAAAACATCAAAACGTGACTTTTTGACTATTAGGCTAGTCCCGTCAATTTTAGAAACAAACCCTAATAGGGCTTATTGAAAAACGCGACCTGACACCGTCGCTGTGACCCTATTTCAGACGGGCTACCGCAGACGCGGCGCTTGGACGGGACGCTCCGGACGGACAACACACTCGCCACCGCAGGCAAGTGTACTCACTTGCACTTTTGGCCGTGCCTAGGCCTTAGACTGCTAGAACTATTAAACTGTGAACAAAGAGAACCGAACGTGAAATAATAGCGTCTGGGACACCCCTTGACGGCTTAGACTTGACGACGAAGTCTAAGCTCAAACAACAACTTTTGACACTGTAGGGTTATCTTGTGTGTTCGTGCGTGTGGACCCCCTAGAAGAACCATCCCTGTCATGTCAAGTCGTGTCTTGTTTTGCACAGCCTACAGGCAATAGGGCACTCACCAGTGAGTGGGTGATCCCTTGTACGGATACACTACATGCGGGCAATAGGGCACTCACCAGTGAGTGGGTGATCCCTTGTACGGATACACAGCCTGCGGGCAATAGGGCACTCACCAGTGAGTGGGTGATCCCTTGTACGGATACACAGCCTGCGGGCAATAGGGCACTCTCCAAGCTAGAGAGAGTGATCCCTTGTACGGATACACAGCCTGCGGGCAATCGGGCACTCACCAAGCTAGAGTGAGTGATCCCTTGTACGGACTTGTCTTGTGCACTTGGGTTGGGGTAGGGTTGATCGTGCGCACGGGGAGAGGGTCTGATCCCCCTCGAACCGTAAGGCATGAACCCTTCGAGTCACACGTGTCTTGTCTTGTCTTGTCCTGTCCTGTCTTGCTTGTCTTGTCACGTCTTATCACGACCCGTTTAGGTTAGTCCCGTAGTCGGTAGCACACTCTACGACTACTGCTTGCTACGCTTTACTTTCCTGATGCGTTTACTTCCTTTTGATACTCTGTTATTACCTCAGCATGCTAATCAACCAGTAAACTGTTGTTTAATAGTTCGGTACACTTGCAGTAGAGTCTAACCCTTTTTGTAGACTTTACCTGACGTACAGTCCCTTTCTTTTGGGTGCTGTATGTTAGGTGTGGAGCCAAAGTACGTTGATGAGGCGGAGCTACCAGAGGACGTAGAGCCGGAGGACGTCGATCCTGAGTACGTGCCCGAGGAGGACCATATCTAGAGGTCTTCGCGTTGCCGATCCAGAGGTCTCACTGCAGTTTAGTTGGGTGCGTAGCACCGTTTACTTTCTGTCTAGGTTGGGTGCTTGCACCAGTAGTTTACCTTTCAGTGGTTGTAGCCGTGTCAGGCTTTTTTTAGACTCTCAGTATTCTGGATGAATATTTTGGAATAAAATGAATGTTTCCTTTTTAGTACTTTTGTTGTTCCGTACTAACCTGTAGGGACCTGTTCATTCGTCGTGGAGTACCACACAGACGCTTATTGGGTCCGAGCTTCTCAGCTCCGGCCTAAGCGGGCCTTAGTCACGCTTCACCTCCGTTGTTTGGGAAGCAGGGCGTGACAGGTTTTAGTGGTGTCCCATGCAGGTCCTTTTCTGCAAAAAGTTCGGAACGATAGAAGTAATAACATTATTTTATTATTATCCAGTAATGTGTGCGAGTCTAAGTTGTGTTTTTCCTGTCATTAGGATGGTGGGAGGACGTGAAGCTCGAGATGGACCTTCAGCTGACGGGGCCATGGATGGTCGAGGTGACGATTTTCTCCAATTACTGGGCGTTATGAGGGAGATGTTAGACTTTCAATATCAGTTGGTTGATCAGGCGCATCAAATTGCCCGTGCTGCCCAGGCTCCTCCGACTGCACCACCACCACTACTACGAGGGAACCGACTAGTGGAGCAGTTCAGGCCAACAGCTAGGCTTGCAGTGGGACCCGCTCAGTCGGCATCTTTCAAGAGGTCTGGAGCACCTGCGCAGAGTCAGAACAAGGGACAATGTCATTACTATGGCAAGCCAGGACATCGGCAGAACACTTGCAGGAAGAAGCTGGGATTGTGTCTGACATGTGGAGCTGCCATGCACGCGGTTAGAGATTGCCCGAGGCATCGCCATGTTGAGGGCGGAGCGCCAGTTCCAGTGCATTGTAGAGCGCCTGCCCCAGTTCAGAGAGCAGCTACTGTCCGTGGACCCTTGGCCCCCCAGGAGCAGATGTTTCCGTAGGCAATGCAACTGCGGAGGCCGGCGTACACCATGACAGCCGGCGAGGCTGAAGACTTGGATGGTGTTATAGCATATATATTCTTTTGAGATCTGGTCTTTTCTTTTACATTTAGATTGTTTCGCTTGTATATGCGTGTTGTCCTTGCTAGTTGTTGGGTAGTGGGTTGGTTGTAGTTCTTTTATACCTTACGCACCATTCTAGTGTCGTATCACCTGGCCTTGGCCTTGTTCGACTCCGGTGCATCTATGTGCATCATATCCCAGGAGTTGTAACAAGACACTCTATTCTCACCCGTACACTTCCAAAGTGTTGGGACATCCCCATAGGGAATGGAGTGGTGACAGTGAACCTGGGTTATCGGTCGATCCCCTTGGTGGTCAGTGGTCATGAACTATTAGAATTCATTGTCCATGATCTACCGCTTTTTCGATGTCGTTCTTGGCATCAAATTGCTGGGAGACTTCCACGCTCTGTTTGAATGCTACAGTAAGAAGGTGGTATTCAGGGTTTCGGGCCATCGTAAGTTCGAGTTCTCGAGGAATGCAGGTGACGTGCGTTTATATTTCATATATTCACGCATGTTTTCTTTTGTGTTTCTCCGTATTTTATGCCGTCTTTTATTCGTTTTCTGGTGTTTTCTCGTTTTCTTTCACTTTTCTTTGTTTCTCCATGTTTGCAGGTGATTGCCCATGTAGGGGACGTTTAACGACGATATCTCAAGTCCTTGGAGCAACGGGAGGAGTCACGCGTGATCCAGGGGGTCAAACGACAAAGATTACAAGTTTCAGCCCCTCACCCGGTCGGTTGGTCATCTCCAACCGATCGGGTGATGCACGCATGCACCACCCGGTCTCAGCCGGAGCTCAAGTGAATGTCACCCGACCGGTTCACAGGCCGGTTCAAACGAGGCTGATTCTCTGTCTTTTCAAGCCAAATTCCAACCGATCGGGTGACTCTCACCCGATCGGTTCATCTGTAGCTAATGCTGAGGAGCCGAGACACGGGCACCCAACTGATCCCTTCACCCGATGGCGTCAAGATCCAACCGGTCACTCCAAGAACTCAACCGACCGGTTCATATGACCGGGTGAAAATCCGCCATTTTCTGTTTACTATTCGTAACAGATCACCCGATCGGTTGACTTGTCAACCGATCGGGTGGCGCTTTTCCTGTGGGTTTGGACCCGAACCATTAGGGTTTCGAAGTGGGGGTATAAATACACGAGGCTGGCCGACTTGGGGGGGATTTGCTGGAGTTTTTAGGGCTTTTTGCCCCCCTTCTCTTGTGAGTTCTAGGTTAGTTTAGATTAGGTCTTTTGCTCAATAAGTCTTGTATTGGATTGACGATTCAACTCAAGATAAGTATTTTCCTCTCTTTTTCTCCATTGTTTGTATTGTGTTTATTTTGCTTGATGGTGAAAGTTTATATGTCTTTTGTGTTGTTTGTTTATATGTTTTTCATTGTTGAGTAGTTTGATGAACCCTAATACGGGTTAGGGTAGGATTGATGCTTGGAAATTTACATTTGACTTGATTGCATGGTATGTGTTCGATGAAATGTGTCAATGGGGATTTCTAGCAATCTGAGTCCAATTCGTATGGCAACACACTAGTTGTGTTGGGGATTGGGGTCCGGTGCTTGTCCAGTCAAGATCCGATTCGATGTATTGCTAGAAATCACATTTGACTTATTTGGCCATTAGGGTTACACGGGGGTGTTTCATTGTCATTGGTGGGAAAAAGACCGCCTTTGACCGTCGGGCCAAGGGGGAATAAACTTGGTGGTTGACTCCCTAGACATAGCTCACGCCCCTAGTGTAGACATGGAGTCCTCGCGTGTGGGAACGGCTTGAACGAAGTGTTGGGAGATATCATTGTGGCCTTAATACTCCCGGTTGCGGAAGGTGTTAATGGACATGGGAATGCCCACCGTCCGGAACCGGGTAGGCCTAGCGTGCTTGGCACCGACCGGAATATCGGGTCATGGACGCTAGGTACCACCTTTTGGGGCAATGTCTCACCCTGGGTCAAGTCAAATGCCAAGTGTCATGAATGCTCTAGCCCGTGTTAGCGGGGATTCATTTCGTGTCTTTTTCAATTCTTTCTTTTATTTCTATACTTCAGCCACATTATCCGCGTAGCTAGCACACGACCTAGGTGAGGCTAGTAGCCACTCAAGCCATCCACCTCCCTGAGTTCGATAAACCCGCACCCTACACTAACCGTGCACTTGCGGTAAAACGACACCGCGCCCATACCGTAAACGGGGCGCCGGTCAAGTTTTTGGCGCCGTTGCCGGGGAGGCGTTCGGTTTGATATTAGCTTAGCTTGGGTTCGTTAGACTACGCATAAAAACACAGAAAAATTTATTTTTCCTTTTTAAAAAAAATATATTCAATAACCAAGAAATTTCCCCCCCACTATTATATTATCTTTTTGTTATTTCTTGTACTATTGACGCTCCTCTCTAGTTTTCTTATTTTTGTTGTCCAGGTATCTTTGGTGTAACCATGTGGAGATCAAATTTCGATGCTCAGATGGGAGGATACAATCCCTATTCGGTTATGGTTTGTGAGACTTGTGGGATGGCGGGGCATGTGTATTATGATTGCCCATTTACGCTTGAGAGCCTCCCCCCACCCCAAGGCCTAACATTTTCCCACAACCTTAGCCCAAACACCTCCCATCCGTTTCCTCAACCTTATACCCCTCCATACACACAAGAAGAATCAAGCCTCGTGTCTCTCCTTGAAAGTGCCATGTTTAACCAAGGCCAAATATTACAAAACTTGATGGTGCCAATCACCGAGCCGACACCGAGGAGAGGGGATGAACGAGAGGATATACCCACCTTCATGGTTGAGACCACCATGCCATCGGCCACCATAGACACATCTCATGCCGATGCCCCAATTTTCCCACACTACCACTTGGATGACGAAGCATTTTTTGATGATGATAGTGAGGATGGGGAGATTTCTCTAGGATCTGTGGGAGAGACTTTTGATCTTTATCTGGATACCCCATATGAGTCCTATGAGAGCACCGAGGAGACCACAGAGTTTATGCATACCGGAGAGGAGGATGTGCGTGAGGACGACGACACCACGACCACATACAAGTGGTCTGCTCCACATCTACCTCCACAGCCATCTCTGTCACAGCTTCCTCCATGGTCGGTGGTCAACCATGAGGATGTCATTCAGGACATTGGGCAGATGGTGGAGCATGAGCATATCGTCGAGGAGGATGTGCATGAGGGCTTAGATACGATGGTCCACTCCATGGAGCCCGAGTCACATCTACCTTTACCGTCGCTCTCCACTTCTTCTGCGGCTGAGCATCTACTTGAGCATATTGCCCTATTCAGGGAGATTTTCATACTCACTCTCACTCCACTTTTGAGTCTTGCTTTTCACTTCCTATTTCTTTAGACTCATATATATTTGACACACCATATCTCTCGCAGGACACATGATCTATTTCCCTTGAGGTATGCTGCGGTGTGTCACCACCCGGAGAGCCACTTCTCATGGAGAGCGAGGATTTGGTCGTCGCTAGTATAGAGGATAGCGACCCATTCTCAGGGAGTATTCGTCACCCTTTTATTATTTTTCCATCTTATGTTGACGATTATCTCTGGGATACATTTATTTTGGGAAATAATTTCTTGTCATGGACTAATGCACCTCGTCCTTTGCAGGTCACAGGTGGACACCTACGAGGGATGCTTGGAGGTGCATTGCTTGGGTCCATTGGCACACGTGGCACAACGCTTCTGGCGGAGCCACAGAAGGAGCAGTTAGAGCAGCTACCTGCCCCACTTCAGATCTTGGATCCGCCTATGCTCAGGTGTATCATAATCCAGTAGTGTAAAAATTTACCGCTTTCTAGTTTAGATTTGAATAATCTCGTCTCCTCTCATTAGCAAGGGGAGCGTATCTAGGATTTTCTTTTGCATCTTAATAACCCTTCATGTCGTGCCCTTCTATCATTTCACCCCTCATCCTCTTCCAAGGAGAACGAGCAGACTGTCTCTCCTGCATTCTGATTTCTTTCTTTTCTGATTTTCCCCTAGCATATTTCTGCATCACATTGATCATATCATTTTGCTAGCATTGTCATGTTCAGCTTGGGGGAAATCGACTTTTGTGTGTATTTTTTCGTGTGTCGTTGTCGTGTGTTTGTGTCTTTGAGTCCTTCGTCGTGTTTTATATCTTTTATTCTGTATGTTTCTTTTTCTTTATTTTCCAGTTTCATTCGTGTGTTTTTCGTGTTTTTCATTTTTTGTGTCGGTGCGTAACTCCCCCCCATTTTCATTGCCCTCCCGTATTCACTACTATTGCATTGAGGACAATGCAAGTTTCAGCTTGGGGGAGTCGCACTTCGTGCGTCATTTGTCTCTTTTTCTTCGTTATTTGAGTCGTTTTTCTCCGTGTTTTTCTTTTTCTTTTTCTTTTCCTCTTTTTATCTCTTTCTCCTAGAGATGAACTCTATGATGAATTGCCACGAAAATTACACGCGCACCTTGCACAGCTTCGATAATCACATTCACTAACCCTAGGATATCGAGTCCTCTTGCATTTCATGCATCGCGGGTCCACTTAGCTTTTTGTGAGTCGTGCGTCGTGCCTAGCTGTTTGGTGTGTTACTACCTTGTGATTATGTTTTATATACCTATCCTTGGTTGACCCTTAGATTATCATGCTTCGATTTGAATATGTGGTATTTGCTTCTACTATCTGCTTCTATATGCATGCTATATTTATATCGTATATTTCAATTCGCATGTGTCGGGATTACACAAACGAGGACTAGGATAACCCATTTAGCCTATGCTCTGATTAGCGAGAAATATCTCCTTTGTCCAAGTGTTTAGAATCCGATTTCATTTTTATTTTACTTGGTGCAAATCCCCTCGTCGTGTACCGTTCTCCCACTTGGGAGAGTACACATGTAAATATCCCAATTCCCAAAAATCCAAAAAAAAGGAGAAAAGAAAAGAAAAACCCAAAAAGATGAGAAACGAAAAGAAAAGAAAAAAAATACAAATACCCAAAACCCAAAAAAAAAATTCCAGTGTGAATATTTTCCTACTTGCCGTGAATAAGGGGAAGGCGAGAATTTGCACCGAGTGTTCTACTCCACATCTTCTCAACCTCCATCGCTTTCGAAAACACTTGGCATAGGGACCTTCTAGCGATTACGTAGGCTATAGTGTGGTGATTTCCTAGTCCCTATCTGTGGAGTCCCCGATGCATGATACGCTTCTATTCTTATACTCTTCTCGTGCATGCTTGAGCTAATATTCACCGCAATTTCAAATTGAATCGATATTTGGGTCTTTCTTTGGGTATGTGTATATGGAGCTTTATTGCACATCATAGATAGTGACACCATCTGCTAGCACACGACCACACTCACTCGCGCTTTACTGCGTGGGCCCACGACACTTGTTTGGACTCACATTCCTTGTTTTAGTGTTGTGTTTTGTCGTATGCTTGCTTCGTGTGGCGTGTTTGATTTTGTTGGCCCTTACGGGCGATCTAGGATATAGAATTCTCTTTTTCTCTCATTCTCTCTATTTTTTCCCTCCGAGCTCCTACTCTCACTCGTCTTCCTCGAGGACGAGGAAGAGTTCAGCTTGGGGGATTTTGATGTGCGTTTATATTTCATATATTCACGCACGTTTTCTTTTGTGTTTCTCCGTATTTTCCGCCGTCTTTTATTCGTTTTCTCGTGTTTTCTCGTTTTCTTTCACTTTTCTTTGTTTCTCCATGTTTGCAGGAGATTGCCCATGTAGGGGACGTTTAACGATGATATCTCAAGTCCTTGGAGCAACGGGAGGAGTCATGCGTGATCCAGGGGGTCAAACGACAAAGATTACAACTTTCAGCCCCTCACCCGGTCGGTTGGTCATCTCCAACCGATCGGGTGATGCACGCATGCACCACCCGGTCTCAGCAGGAGCTCAAGTGAATGTCACCCGACCGGTTCACAGGCCAGTTCAAACGAGGCTGATTCTTTGTCTTTTCAAGCCAAATTCCAACCGATCGGGTGACTCTCACCCGATCGGTTCATCTGTAGCTAATGCTGAGGAGCCGAGACACGGGCACCCAACCGATCCCTTCACCCGATGGCGTCAAGATCCAACCGGTCACTCCAAGAACTCAACCGACCGGTTCATATGACCGGGTGAAAGTCCGCCATTTTCTGTTTACTATTCGTAACAGATCACCCGATCGGTTGACTTGTCAACCGATTGGGTGGCGCTTTTCCTGCAGGTTTGGACCCGAACCATTAGGGTTTCGAAGTGGGGGTATAAATACACGAGGCTGGCCGACTTGAGGGGGATCTGCTGGAGTTTTTAGGGATTTTTGCCCCCCTTTCTCTTGTGAGTTCTAGGTTAGTTTAGATTAGGTCTTTTGCTCAATAAGTCTTGTATTGGATTGACGATTCAACTCAAGATAAGTATTTTCCTCTCTTTTTCTCCATTGTTTGTATTGTGTTTATTTTGCTTGATGGTGAAAGTTTATATGTCTTTTATGTTGTTTGTTTATATGTTTTTCATTGTTGAGTAGTTTGATGAACCCTAATACGGGTTAGGGTAGGATTGATGCTTGGAAATTTACATTTGACTTGATTGCATGGTATGTGTTCGATGAAATGTGTCAATGGGGATTTCTAGCAATCTGAGTCTAATTCGTATGGCAACACACTAGTTGTGTTGGGGATTGGGGTCCGGTGCTTGTCCAGTCAAGATCCGCTTTGATGTATTGCTAGAAATCACATTTGACTTATTTGGCCATTAGGGTTACACTGGGGTGTTTCATTGTCATTGGCGGGAAAAAGACCGCCTTTGACCGTCGGGCCAAGGGGGAATAAACTTGGCGGTTGACTCCCTAGCCATAGCTCACGCCCCTAGTATAGACATGGAGTCCTCGCGCGTGGGAACGGCTTGAACGAAGTGTTGGGAGATATCATTGTGGCCTTAATGCTCCCGGTTGCGGAAGGTGTTAATGGACATGGGAATGCCCACCGTCCGGAACCGGGTAGGCCTAGCGTGCTTGGCACCGACCGGGATATCGGGCCATGGACGCTAGGTACCACCTTTTGGGGCAATGTCTCACCCTGGGTCAAGTCAAATGCCAAGTGTCATGAATGCTCTAGCCCGTGTTAGCGGGGATTCATTTCGTGTCTTTTTCAATTCTTTCGTTTATTTCTACACTTCACCCACATTATCCACGTAGCTAGCACACGACCTAGGCGAGGCTAGTAGCCACTCAAGCCATCCACCTCCCTGAGTTCGATAAACCCGCACCCTACACTAACCGTGCACTTGCGGTAAAACGACACCGCGCCCATACCGTAAACGGGGCACCGGTCAGTAGGGCCGATGATGAAGCTGACGAGGAAGGACGTGGAGTTTCATTGGTTAGAAGCTTGTGAGGAGGCCTTCAGTATCTTGAAGGCGAGGTTGACTTCAGCACCGGTTTTGGTAGTACCGGATCAGAGCGGAGGATTTGATGTATATTGTGATGCATCGGGGAAGGGCCTGTGTTGCGTCTTGCATCAGCATGGTCACGTGGTCGCGTACGCTTCTCGTCAATTGAGGACTCATGAGAAGAATTACCCGATGCACCTTCTGGAGTTGGTAGCGGTGATATTTGCATAGAAGATCTGGAGTCACTTCTTGCTGAGTGAGAGCATGAAGATTTTCATCGATCACAAAAGCTTGAGGTATATCTTCACGTGGAAGAGCTCAACATGCGTCAGAGACGATGGTTGGAGCTTGTGGCAGACTATGAGATAGACTTGCAGTATCACCCAGGGAAGGTGAACGTAGTGCCCGATGCCTTGAGTAGACTTCCTACTGCGATGATGCATACCACCGACTGGAGGATACATCAGGAGCTGAGAGAGATGGATCTAAAGGTCGTCCTACCTGGTGTGGCTCTTTCATTCATGAATTTGCAGATTCAGTCCATGATCATGGATCGGATCAAGGCAGCACAGGCAGGAGATCCGAGACTGTAGATGATTAGGAGGCAGGTTGAAGCTGGACTACAGACGGAGTTCGTGATTCATGAGGATGGTTCACTGCGGTACGGCAGTAGGCTCTGCGTACCTGCAGGTGATGTTCGTGAGGAGATTTTGAGCAAGGCTCATATCTCACCATATTCTATACATCCTGGAGGCACCAAGATGTATAAGGACCTCCGTCTGAATTACTGGTTGATTGGCATGAAGAGGAGTGTCGCACGGAGCGTTGCCAAGTGTTTAATATGCCAACAGGTGAAGGCTGAGCACCATCGTACGGCTGGTTTGCTACAACCGCTTCCTATTCCGAAGTGGAAATGGCAAATTATCACGATTGATTTCGTTACTGGTTTACATCGGATCCTGAAACAGAACGACGCAGTCTAGGAGATCGTTGATCAAATAACCAAGTCTGCGCACTTCATCCCTTTTTGAGTGGGACAGTCTACGGAAGTCTTGGCGAGGAAATACCTAGAGGAGAGTGTACGCTTATGTGGAGTCCCCATGAGCATCGTGTCTGGCAGAGACTCGAAGTTCACATCTCAGTTTTGGAGAAGTCTGCAGGAGAATTTGGGTACGAGTCTGAGTTTCAGCACGGCGTATCACCCGCAGACCGATGGCCAATCGAGAGGACTTTTCAGATTCTCGAAGATATGCTGCGAGCTTGTACGCTCGATTTGAAGAGATCTTGGGAGGACCATCTTCACTTGGTGGAGTTTTCGTATAACAACAGTTACTAGGTGAGCATTGGCACGGCGCCGTTTGCTGCCTTATATGAGAGGAAATGTCGATCGCCACTGAGCTGGGATGACATCGGAGATCGGAAGCTGTTGGGTCCAGAGATGATAGTGGAAGCTGTGGATGTCGTGAGAGACATCAGAGAGAAGCTCAGAGTTGCACAGGACCGTTTCAAGCTTTGGACAGATGCCAAGAGGAGACCTTTGGAGTTCCAGCCAGGAGATCACGTCTTCTGAAGATTCCTCCGAACCGCGGAGTCATTCATTTCGGGAAGAAGGAAAAGTTGAGTCTGAAGTATATTGGACCATTCGACGTGCTGGAGCATGTGGGAGCAGTGGCCTACCGCCTTGCTCTGCCACCATCTTTGGAAGGAGTTCACGACGTATTCCACGGATCTCAGTTACGTCAGTACGTCAGTGATCCGTCGCATACTGTGGATTTCTCGGAGATTACAGTTCGCCCTGACCTGACATATGACCAGTAGCATGTGCAGATTTTAGACCATCGACAAAAGCATTTGAGGAGTAAGGTAGTCGACCTGGTGAGAGTGACGTGGCGTCACAGATCACCTGGAGAGTCCACATGGGAGCGCGAGAGGATATGAGAGAGCTTTTTCCATTTTTGTTTGCTGATTAGTGTTGTTTATTCCGAGGACGGAATCTTTATTTTAGTGGGGTAGAATGTAACGGTTGGTTTCCGACCTTAAGAATTTTCTACGTGCACGTGCTTTTCGTGCACGTATTTTATTTAACTCTTCCTTGGTTTCGGTATATACGATGTGATATACCATTGTGACCGTATGGAAGTGTAGAATTTTACAGTAATTTTCGGGAACGTCATTTCACGGCTCGTTTTCTCGCAAAACGACTTTGAATGGGAGGGGCGTTTTGGTCTTTTGGCACCAATACGCGGTTCCTGATTTTACGATAAATTCTGGTAGGTGTAGCACGCGATCGGACCCTGTAGTGCTGTACTTCTCGTCTCCACGATCGTTTCGGTATTTTCGGATTATTTTTCCGATGCCCGTGGTGGAAGATATCCCCTAATTAATTTCAACCGTTGATTAGCCCTTAATCCACTTGAATTTCGAATTAAAACAAATCTTAATCAAATCCCTCATTCACTCCCACGTATCATGGGATTTTATTTCAGACACTATTCACACATCTCCTTTCCCCTATCTCTACTCTCCCTATCTCTATATCTCTCTCCCATTAAAACAAAAACCCAAAGCCATCTAGCAAAACCTTCATCTTCTAAAAGGAAACCCAGCCCTAGCCGCCAACACCCCATGCAAAACACCCTTGGCTGCATTTTCTCCTTCACCTACGGCCACCCAAAGCCACCGCCGACCCCCTGGCCTCCGGCCACCCTACCACCTCCGGCCACCATTCTCTCTGCCTTTTTCTCTCTCTAAAACCCCCACAGCCGCAAGTGACACAAATCTGGGCGCCGCTGCTCCTAACTCACGGCCAGCCACCGCCGGCCACCACCCCCACCACTTTGTTCCCCTTTGACCCCTCTCCGCTCTGCAACTTCCCTCACGCTCATAGCCCACATGTAGCTCCCGGAATCCTCGTCGGAACACGCCGTATCAGCTGTTTCTCACAGATCTGGAAGCTGAACTTCCACGTCGGCTCACGCCTGCCTCCGGCCACCCCCTCTGGCGATCTCCACCACCATCGAACTCCTCTTTGACCCCTCGACCATCTCCAACTCCCTTTACCCTTTTTCCTCATCTCTACCTCCTCGAAACATCTCCCGAACTCGACTTAACGACAGTTTTACAGATCTGCGCCATCGCCAGAAAAACTCGGGCCCACCGGCCATCCGGCCACCTACGATGACCACCCTACTACCGTTGGACTCCTATCGAAACCCCCTACCAACTGCAATTTCTCTCATGCTCATATCTCACCTGTTGCTCCTGGAAAATCCGTCGAAACCAAGCCCAGCTGCTGTTTTTGACAGCTCTGTGCGTTGAACGTCGACGCCCGCGCACGATCACCTCCAACCACCCCCGGCAACAACTCCACTGCCGTTGGCTTCGTCTTGAAGTCCTTTACCCACTGCAACTTCCTGTTTCTGCTGTTCATTGCTGAAATTTCACTGATACGTGCGACAACGGACGTTGCACGAATCTGTCCTCTCCGGCTTCTCACATCCGCCCACCACCGTGCGCTCATGCCGTCAGCCATCCGTCAGGCCGAGCATCTTCCTCTGGTCTCACTTCATCTACCGACAGCCCCCTTGGACTCTCGGAGTTCACTGATCGCTCCGGGACGTACACCCAAAGAACGGTTGTAGTTTTACCGCAAGCGCACAGTATAGCGGCGAGCGGGTATCGAACACAGGGAGGACGAATGACCGTGCTTGCTTCTAATCAACCTGGCTATTTAAGAATAGAGAGAATTGCCTTGGGCGATCCTGTCACAATCGTCAGACAAATGTGCGAAATATCAAATCAAATAAAGAACGTCTAGGGAATGGGGAATCCCCGCTACTCACCGTATTTCATAAATGTGGTTCGTCGGTGTCAAAATTGCTAGAATGAGAATTTGGATGAACTAGTTGCAACTAAATGTGGAACCAAGCTCACGCTCTGGCGCTGTTGCCGGTCTATAGCTATCTTAGGGTCGGGTCCAATCTCTTGCAAACCCTAACCTAGGAAAGCTAGCAGTAGGATCAACATCATCGTCCAATCGCGCACCGAGTCCAATCTCTTGCAAACTCGGTCCACAATCTAGATTGTGATAGTTCCTACCCGTCCAATCTCTTGCAAACGGGTATCGGCACGGAATTGCAACCGGAGATCCTAGTATCGGTCCAATCTCTTGCAAACCGATACTTCGAAAGTCCGACTCCAACCCAATTCGGATTTCTAGGGCTTCCTATCAAATTGGGATCCAATCTCTTGCAAATCCCAATTGATATGAATACCTAGCTATCCGTAGTAATTCGATCCCAATCTAATCCCTAATAATTGATTCTAGCACAATTTCTACCAATTTACCACAAATACGAAATTGGGCTTGTAGGGTTCATCCCCACGCCCCAAGACGTGGAGACTACTCACAAATCATAGCAATAGCACAAAAATAATCAATGAAATAGGCAATGGAATTCATCACAACAATGATATAAACGATAAAAATAGAGTTTTTGGGGAAGAGAGATGCAAACCAATGTAGTTCTTCAATTAATCCAACAAAAATCCAAGTTTTTCCTCTTCTCCAATCACAAATAATAAATCTAAAAAGTAATCTCAAAAAGCTGCAAAAAATCTAAGAGATGGATCCCAAAACTAGGGTAAAAACAGGGCTTAAATAGCCCCAAAAATCGTCCAAAAATCCTGACCAAAACGCCCCTGCACAGCCTGTTTTCCGCAAATTTCGCTACAGGCAGCGCATCGCACTCGGCCGAGTGACAAAAGTCGCTCGGCCGAGTGAAAACCCTGTCATTTTCCAGTAAGTCGGGGGCTTCAAGGGTCTTCAGTTCGGGGGCGGCTCGGCCGAGTAAGTTGTCGTCACTCGGCCGATGGCTTCACTGCACTCGGGCGGACGTGGTTTGCCACTCGGCCGAGTGGGTCTTCTGAAGCTCAGGTGGCCGAAAAACAGAAACTTTGATATTTTGGAGGGGCTTCGTCTGGGCGCCACTCGGGCGGACGTGGTATCGTCACTCGGCTGATGTGGACTCCGACACTCGGCCGAGTACACATGGAAATCGTGTTTGAACGGGTCGGCCGAGCAGTGTCTCGCTGGTCGGCCGAGTGGCTCCTCCACTCGGCCGAGTGGGACACAAAAGATGCCCAGATTGCTTGTTTTGGCCTCCTCGTCGCTCCTGCGACGTCCATTCTTCTTCCGCTCCTCTCCAACAGCAAAATATCCCTCGGGGAGGTCGTCGGTGGCCGTCTAGAGTAAGCGCGTCTCGAGATCACTCCAAATCACGCCAAATCACCTGAAATGCGACAAAAACAACAAATCGTGAAAAGCATCGCAATATCGTCGATATATCGTGAAAAACATGATTTGGGCGATCTAAATGGCATGCGAATACACGGAAAAAAGGTGTAAAATGAGGAGTGATCAAAATCCCCCAAGCTTGCCTCTTACTCGTCCTCGAGGAAGATAAGTAAAAGGCGAACCCGGTGGATTCGGAAAACGAAAACGGCGAAAGAAAACGAAAAAAATTAAAAACGAAGAAGAATGAAAACCAAATGAAAATAAAGATGAAAGAAAGAAGCGAAGAGGTAGGATGCTAGATCATTTTCTCAGGACGTGGGTTTCACTTACTCTTATAGCATGCACCGAATGAGAAATACATGTCAAAGAATCTTATTTTGATATCATAGTATAATAGTGCAAATAGAAATAGAAAACCCACGAACAACGATATAATCATGAAGAACGGAATGATTTTAAAATTAACATTGCCTGAATCATTTAAAGCGGTATACAAATCACAGATCACACACTTTTCAATTGAACGCTTTCTATCTAGAGTATAAGAGTATCACACTATAGAATAGAGAGAATAGAAAAGTTTGGATTTCATGAAATGAACGCTAGGCTTAGATTTCTGGATTTCGTGAAGCTAGAAACAATCTCACCGAGTATAGAATATTACTTAGCCTAGGTTGTCGTGCAATGTCAAGTAGTCACTCTCTCACACATCAATGGATCCCCTCCCCCAAGCTTATCTATAAGCGTGGTGGCACAAAAATATTTACATCCCCATTTTTATATAGCTCCAAAAGCAAAGAAGAGAAAGAAGAAAGAAAGAGAGTGAGATGGGATCTTTTATTGAGGATTTTTCCTCTTTTCTCTCTGTTTTTTCTTTTCTTTTTTTTTCTTTTTTTAAGCAATATATACACAATGATCCCAACTCAGAGAGAGATAATGATATACAAGAATGTTTTTCTCTCTTTTATTATTATTTTTTTTAGAAGAAGGGATTTGGAGCTAGGAATTAATAGCGGGGGAAATGCCATAAAATAGAATCACTAAGGGGAGATTCACCAATGATTTTTAAAAGTAGAGAAATGATGTTCAAGATTTGTGGAGAAAGAAATATATATAACTCTCGGTTCACTCTATAAGACATGCACGACAACTTCAGCAGGGTAATCTAATCTACTCAGTTTTGATCACAAAAAAGCTAACTAATCCAGATATATCATAGCTAACATCATTCAATCATCCCGAAGTGAAGTGTACAATTCATGCATATAGAAGTGATATAGGAAAAGAAATCAGTACTCCAGATATAGGCATTCAATGCGTGAATCTTGGTGTGTTTTCTGTGATAGCATACATATGAATATTCAGGCTCAGCTAATAATAATACTTCATCCATTTTCATGTGGAAAAAGTGTGGGTTACTATTCTAGATGCAAAGCAAGTCATAGCATATGATATCAGAAATAAAATCTAAGACATGACAAATATAGCATGCATATAGAATAAGCTAACTCCACGTAAACATCATCACAGAAAATTCATCTCTAGCATGAGATGAAAAAAGGAAGAAATAAAGATAAGAAAAATAAAACTATGCAATGCGGCACACAGAGAAATAAGAAAAACGTGATGCATGGCAAAATAAAAGAAAAATGAGTGCAAAAGTGAAAAAACGGTGTGAAAAACTAAAAATAAAGGTGGCAAATCGAAAAAGAACGTGAGAACTCACTCCCCCAAGCTAAACTGCACAGTGTCCTCAATGTGCAAAGTGTGGCACACAGAGAGACAAGTAATGAGAGGGGCAAGGGAGGATGCATGCATGATGGAAAGAAAAAAGATAGTAAAACGAAAAATAAAGAAATGAAAATATGAAGCGGATATGATGCATGCACAGATATGAGTGATACGAGTATAAATGGGTCACCAAAATCTCTCCCTCTCTCCCAAAAAAGATATATAAAGGTACGGCAAAATGAGAATCCCAAAATAAGTGAGGGGAGGGGGGTGGGTGGACAAAAAGGCATCAGGACCCAGCAGAGACGGGCAGCACAACGGCAAAAGGAATCGATGGCATCAAGGGTGCCTAGGAAGGTGGTGCTGCGCCGTCTCCGTCCTGAGGCGGAGGTGGTGGTGGTGGTGTAGGCTGCTGAGCTGGGGTGGGCGTGGAAGTGGAAGCAGGTCTAGTGTGTGTGGAAGTGTGTGTGGGAACCTGCTGGGTGGGTGGGGGTACGCGCGGAAGACGCTCTAAGATCTGTGTCAGGCAGTAGTGGATCTGAGGGATCAGGTCAAAGCATCCAGCCATCGTAGAGACGGTGGAGGACAGGGTCCTAAGGTCACCTCTAAGACCACTCACCGCCAACTCAAGAGCACGTATGCTCTGCAGTAAAGTGTCGGGCGGGGGTGGTGCAGAGGGACGCACCGGTCTAGGCTGCGCAGGGCGGGGCTGGCGTACGCGAGTGGAGTATGTAACGGGCTCAACAGGGAAGGGGACAAAAGGTGCCGCGCCAGCAAATGTGGGCCTGGCCTCAGTGTGAGGCCGGGACACCGGCTGGTGAGAAGTAGAGGCAGCGACAGCAAAGGAAGCGTGCAAAAGTGGCAACGAGGTGGCAAGAGAGGTCAGTGGCCCAGAAGTGTGGACAGACGCCACGACGCTCTCGGAGAATACGGCGGCTGTGGAGACAGAGGACTCTACCGCTGGGGCGGAACCGTGTGGACCAAAAGGCGCAATCCCAGCGGAGATCATGCTAGCCATGGTCTCCACGACCGCGGTAAACGAGGGCTCTCCACTCTCGACAAAGGTCGGCGGGCGCTCGGGGATGAAGGATCCTGCTAAAACAGAGTTAGGATCGATAATATGAAGTTTAGACTTACGCTTGCGTACGCGGCACGGTAGTCTACGAACTTCGCCTTCGGATTCGCCACGACGGATCGAGTCTACTCACGAACGTAGTAAGGCTACTAATCCACAATCTAAATCTCTATTTTAGATTAAGAACTTGGATGGAGGGAGAGGAAATATTTCTGCAGAGCTTCGCTATGAAGAAGATGCATGCATGAATTTCATGCAAAATGTGTAAGGAAAATGGCTACCCTTGGGTCTTATTTATAGCCCCCAAGGTAGTTATTTTAGGGTAAGTTGTTCCTTTGGAACAACTTAATTAAGGTGTACCATGATACATGGCACATTATAAGCTTAAGTTGTACCATATGCATGGTACAACATAAGCTTAAGATATTCCCCCTTTATTAGCCATATGTCGCATGCACTTATGCATATATAATGCGACTTTCCCGCTCATCCAGAGATCCTCTCCGCAAGGGAACAGATTCCCTTTGCACACGACTTCGTGTACGCGACGTTCGAGGTCCGTAATCCCTCGTACATCCCCCACAAGGGTGTACAAACGTCTTCCATATCCAACATCTCCCACTCACACTTGAGGGGATTGTAAGAGAACGTCTTTCCCTTAGTTCTTTCATCTATCATACCGAGAAATAGACCGTGCGACCGTCATGCGCGTAGAGTCTTTTGTTGTGCACTTGTTAGAGATACACAACGACCTCGAAGGTGCAAAGTTGAGTAGTTCAACGCATGCTTTACCCTAGATTATTTCTTCACATTTCTTGTACTTTATATTCAACAATTGAATCCCATCTGGATTACAATTGGCTGGCCAGCTTTGAATCATTAAAGTCCAAATGCGAATATGAAATCAATCTTCCTCTTCTTGCGAACCTTATGATCTTGACTTGATTCGCTTTTCTAACGTGCCCCGCCGAGCCGAATTACCATAGCCCATTAGTAACACGCTAAGATAGCGATCATCTCGTCAAATCTAAAGGAACCAATTGGAGTCCTTGAGGGTAAGAGTTAAGACCCGTATGGCCTTTGAGTCTCACATAATAGCAAACACTATTGCTACTAACTCAGTGGTCGAAATGCATACGTGGTATGAACACGTATTACAACATCACTCCTTTCCCAGGGAGAGTATGTCTTAATGATGTTGTACGAATGAAAGATCAGACACCACAGTGCCTATCTTTTGAGTCCCCTTACTACTCAGGAAATATCCCCGGACTCTCATCCTGCATAAGACAGATAGGATTAAAAAATCCAATGAGATCTTTATATCCTTGTGATACAGATCTCAAATCTTTTGTAAGCATCCATATGATGCAGATCTTTCATTCGACTATCTTGTTAAAGTCATGACTCTAAATCATTCGTCTAATGATTTTGACTTTAAACTAGTCTCATCTCTATCTTATCCATCTGATAAGATAAGGCGGTTGCTCATGTGAGAGAGCCAACCTTAATCTGTCCGACATACACACAATTCAGCTGAGATTTCAAAAATGTACACAAACATTTCTTAAGAAATTCATATGCAATGTTGGAAAAAGAACTTATTCTTTTATTAATTTTGATCATTTCTTAGACATGGGAATATATATTTGGTACAACTCAGCCCATACGCAATCCTTGAGATGATAAGTGTTTATAAAACACATTTCTGGGGATCGCTTTCGTAAGCTGATCCTCTATCATCTCATGCGTAGATATGTACCTTATGTCTACCTTCTTGGTTTTATCATAGTCTTTTGCAAATCTGCAGTTCCTTTAAGATACTGCATTATCCTCTTAACCGCTTTCCAGTGTTCTTGCCCCTGGGTTGGATTGGTAACAGTTTACCATTTCCAACGGCAAAAAAGATGTCCGGTCTCGTACACACCATAGTGTACATAAGACTATCAACTGCACTGGAATATGGAACTTTTTCCATAATTTCCTTTTCCTTTTGGTTCTTTGGACACGATTCCAGATATAAATTATCGCATATGCTTATATGAATATCAATGGACTTGCAGTCCTGCATATTAAATCGTTCTAGAACCTTCTTTATATAAGTCTCCTGTGAAAGAGAAAGAAGTTTCTTCGAACGATTCCTTGAAATCTTAACTCCAAGGATATATGCGGCTTTTCCTATGTCTTTCATCTAAAATACTGATGAAAGCCAAGCCTTGATACTCATCACAAAGCCCTTGTCATTTCCGGCTATTAAAATGTCATCTACATATAGAGACATAATAACATGCTTGCTTTTAATCCTCTTGATATATACATAGTTATCTTTATCAAGTATGGAAAACGGTCGGTTCTTCCCGTCACGGAGAGTTCCTACCATATCCGTAATGATAGGAGACCCTAACGTGAAAAGAACAACCGCTGCGTTCTCTCCGTCACGAAGCGTTCCTACTATATCCGTAATAGTAGGAGACCCATTCGTGAAAAAGACAACGACTCGTTCGTAGTTTCGACGGGGCGGTGGATTGACCGGGGTGAACCCATATGGCTCTGATACCAATGAAGGATCCTGCCAAAACAGAGTTAGGATCGATAATATGAAGTTTAGACTTACGCTTGCGTACGCGGCACGGTAGTCTACGAACTTCGCCTTCGGATTCGCCACGACGGATCGAGTCTACTCACGAACGGAGTAAGGCTACTAATCCACAATCTAAATCTCTATTTTAGATTAAGAACTTGGATGGAGGGAGAGGAAATATTTCTGCAGAGCTTCGCTATGAAGAAGATGCATGCATGAATTTCATGCAAAATGTGTAAGGAAAATGGCTACCCTTGGGTCTTATTTATAGCCCCCAAGGTAGTTATTTTAGGGTAAGTTGTTCCTTTGGAACAACTTAATTAAGGTGTACCATGATACATGGCACATTATAAGCTTAAGTTGTACCATATGCATGGTACAACATAAGCTTAAGATATTCCCCCTTTATTAGCCATATGTCGCATGCACTTATGCATATATAATGCGACTTTCCCGCTCATCCAGAGATCCTCTCCGCAAGGGAACAGATTCCCTTTGCACACGACTTCGTGTACGCGACGTTCGAGGTCTGTAATCCCTCGTACATCCCCCACAAGGGTGTACAAACGTCTTCCATATCCAACAGGGGAGTGCGGAGCAAAGAGGCTCCACGGACAGAGGGCCAGAGGTGGCAGCGGGAGTGGTGGGGACAGCCTCGGAAGTGGTGACAGTGGTGGAAGTGTGCTCAGCAAAAGTACTCTCGACACTGACAGAGGTGGGGACAGAAGTTTCAGGAGCAGCGGAAACGTCAGGAACAGGCTGAGGGGCCACAGGGTCGACGGGGTCGGCAGCAGGCTCGGCAGGGTGTGCAGCAGGGTCTGCGGGAGCAGCCTGGGCAGCGTGGGCAGCGTGGGCCTGCTCGGTCTCCTCGGCCTCGAGCACGTACGCAGCGGGGATGAGGACATCCATCGCTGGGAGCCAGTCAACGTGGGCCGGTGCAATCTGGGTCCGAGCTGGGCTCGGGAGAATCATGTAGTCGTCACCGAAAGGGCCGTGCAACCAGACCCAGTGACGCTCACCATGCGGACGCAGCATCTTCATCCGGGCCATAACATCTATCGACAAGGAAGTGGGGCCCGGGACGCGTCGCAAGTCGTCGGGGAAGTCCTCGCCGGTCATAAGAGCCAGCAAGGTAATCAGGCCGCCGCAGCATATCGGTGAGCGAGCGCCCATCGATACAATGATGCGGTCTAAGTACTATGCCGCGATATCGATCACGACGGCGGGGACAAGCTCATGTCCATCCCTAGATAGAGCTCTGGGACGTGTCATCGCATAGAGCATGTAGAGCTCTGGCGTAGACATCGTGCCCGGCTCATATATGGCCAAAAAGGTGGTCGCCATAAGGCGCTGGGCAATACGTAGGCAGGGGTGGACAATGGCCGAGGCCTTGGCCCTACTAGGGTCAAAGGCGGCGTGGTGGCCTGTAATCCGGGCCCAGAAGGCACCGGCGTCGAAAGAGGGTGGAGGGATATGTGTGGGGCCGTAACCGCGATCGGCTCCGGGGACAGCGGGCCAAGAGAAAAATGCTCTCATCATATCGAGAGTGACCTGGCACTCTCGATCCATGAACTGGAATGAGCATCCCTCATCGGTCCGGGCGATCGAACTCAAGACCTCAAGTGTCGGGCGGGTAAAAGTATCCGCCGACACCTGGAAAAAATCTCGCCAGCCCACGTTGTCGTACAACGTGAGCATCCCCTCAAGTACCCCCAGGCGTCCTAGGTCAGCGAGGTGTGCAAACCTGGAGGGTACGATCGAGCGCTGGGAGATACGCTCGAAGACGGCGCGGTGTGCGTCGTCTCGGAACGTAATCCCGAGCGGCCCGACCAGTGGAGCCGGTGGTGGCGGCTGTGGATCGGCAGGGAGAGGCTGTGCGGGCTGTGGGTGCGCTGCAGGCTGTGCGGGGTGTGCGGGGCCTGCAGGCTGTGCGGGGTGTGTGGGAGAAGGCGGAGGAGAGTCCTCCACCAAGTGGGAGGGGCCGGGCTCGTCCGATCGCTTCCTCTTGGCGGAAGCTCTCGTCGACCGCGGCCGTGTCCGGGGCGGCATATCGGCCCCGAGCGCGCCGAAAAATGAAAAAAGTGCGGTGCGTGTAAAAGAATGGAGAGAGTATACCCAAACACGCCGCGAGTGCTAAGCAGTGGAAGCGTGCGAAGTTCGCGCCTCCACGAAGTCCAAAACAGCCCGTAGAAGCTCCCCTAGGCTCCCCTAAGCTCCAAAAAGCAACCTGCGCATGAAAAAGCGATATCAGCGAGTAATAATCAAAATGTATGGAGCAATAGGGGTATAACAGATAGATATGGGAATTGATTCGGGTTAGGGGTTCGATTAATACACGGATCCTCGAAAACTACGCAAAAAGAGGAGAAAACGGGCAAATCAAGCTATACCGGAGGTGATCGGAGACAAGGCCGCCGGCGACGACTCGGGCGGGGTGCGGCGATGGTCGGCCGGCAGTGGCTGGCTGAGCGGCGGCGCGCGCGGGCTTGGTCGGGTGAGTGGGGGCTGGGTGAAGCGAGATCGGGCGATGGGAGCTGAGGGTGCGCGGGCGGATTTGTGATTTGCGATTTTGAAATCCGCGCCCCCCTCGCCACGTATATATAAAAGAGTTACGACTCGGCCGAGTGACGTTCTCACTCGGCTGAGTGAGGCAATAAAAATTTTCTCCCCGATATCGCTTCGGCCGAGTGGCTTCGCCAGCCTCGGCCGAGTGACGTAAGTCCATTCGGCCGAGTGACTCAAGCTACTCGGCATGACTCGCCCTAGGAGGGTATCTGTTTTACTCGGCCGAGTGAACAAATGTACTTGACCGAGTAGCAGTTATATCGAAATCAAGAAAATAAACATAGAGTTGGGTTCAGCAGACTTCCCTCGTTCGTGAGCGGCTCGGCCGGACGAACTTGTGTACTCGGCCGAGTGACTAGTATACTCGGCCGAGTGAGCCTTGTGTTCTGCTGTTTGTCTTCGTTTGGGCTCTAAACTCCGTCTTTCTTCCTCCAGTCGATTTCATCCTCCTCCTAAGCGTCGAGCGCCTTCTTGGGGGCGCTCCTCGTCGTCTCGTCCATCCTCCTCATGATGGATCTACCTATCTCCTCTCCTGTCAAGAAAAATAGGACCCGTTATCACAAAATTTTTGGGCGAACGACTCGAAACACTAAAAATTTCTAAAACGAAAATAAAGAAAAAGTAAAAATGAAGCAAAAACCGTCGGGTTGCCTCCTGACAAGCGCTCGTTTAAGGTCGTGAGCTCGACCCCCTATAATTTTCAATCAATGCGAGATGTTTGGTGCATACGGGATGCACCCGTCAAACTTTCTGGGGAGCGCGCTTGGATTTGGATGTGGCGGCGGCGCGTTCTCCCGCGGTGGTCTCTCGTCTCGAATAGTGTTGGGGGGAGGCTCCCCCAAGCTAGCGTTTGCTCCGGTCAACGGCTTAACCGGTGATGCCGGTCTCCGTGCCGGTGGAGCTTTCTTTGGAGACTTTAATTTCGAGAGCTTGCAGAGCTCTCGAATCCTTGCGACATCAGCGTCGCCTTCATCTTTGTCAGCGGAGAAGTCGGGGGAATCATCTTTATTCTCTTCATCTCGGCCTAAATCCGGGCCTTCTTCAAATTCTTCATCAAAAAGAGCGCCAATTGAGTGAGGAATCGCCTCTTCTATCACCTCGTCAAGGAGGTCCATGTAGTCGAGTTCCTCGTGATAAGGCATATGCTTCATAGCCTTAGGAATGTGGAGCTCCACCCCGATGTTTCTGACATTTAAGGTTAATGTACCTTCGCGCACGTCGACTCCGGCTGTGGCGAGGAATGGGCGTCCAAGTATCAATGAAGTGTCTCCCTCCTCCTTAACGTCCATGATCACAAAGTCACATGGCAAGCATATTCCTCCCGGGACTTGTAGCGGTATGTCTTCGGCGATCCCCACCGGCCTTGTTATCCGTCCATCGGCTAATTGAATGCGCATGTCGGTGGGTTTCAACTTTGTCCCGGTGTTTAGCTTTAAGAACATGGAGAGGGGCATGAGGCTCACACTAGCCCCAAGATCGACCAACGCCTTTTGGAGAGGGACGCCGCCCAAGGTGCAAGGAATCCGAAAACTCCCCGGATCTTTGAATTTTTCCGGCTCCTTCTCTCTCTTGGTGAACCAAGAGCCCTCCTCGGCTAGCATGATCTTCTCCTTCCTTTTCCTCCCCGAAATCAAGTCCTTCAAAAATTTAGCATACGTGGGGATCTCGACGATGGCGTCAAGGAAGGGGATGTTAAGGCTAACTCCTCTTAGGTACTCGAGAAATTTTGCTAGCCTCTTCTCCATTTTCGCTCTAGCAAGCCTTTGGGGGAATGGGACCGGTGGCATGAAGCACCTCTCCTCAATTAATCGCTCCGTCCTAGATTTCTCCTTGTCTTGTGGCTCCTTCTCCTTTTCAATCTCAACTATCGGCTCAATCGGCTCCAAGCTTTCATCCACGGCCTCCTCAATAGGAATCATGGCGGGGGTGGTGTCCTTCCCGCCTCTAGTAGTAACGGCAACTACGGCATTGATGTGGCCCGTGTTGCCCCGTGGGTTTTGCTCCGGTTGCGCCGGCAATCTTTGAGTGTTTCGATTGAGCAACGCCAATTGCTCCGATATTTGAGCCACTACGGTGTTAAGAGAGTCTTGCCCCGCCTTCAAAGTAGCATTCACCTTACTTTGCTCGACCATGAACGCCTCCACTCTAGTTTCAAAGTCGGATCGTTGTGGAGCTTGTGGAGGGTTTTGATTTTGATTCCTCCACCCTTGGTTGTATCCGGGAGGCCTATATGGTGGAACTTGTTGCTTCGGTTGAAAGTTTTGTTGTGGAGGCCCCCTCGGTGGATAGTATTGTTGTTGGGGTGGTGGTGGTCGAGCTTGTTGAGTTGGTGGTTGTGGCGGGTTCAAAGCTCCTTCATTGTTGGCGTAGGAGAATCCCGGATGATTTCTTGCGGCCGGATTGGACCAATACCCTTGGTTCCCCGCAACATATTGTATTTGCTCCAAGGATCCTTCTCCTTGATCTCCTCCCGCGTACATGGCTTGAGATTGGTCTTGCCAATCACACATTTGGTTGGTCGGCGCGGAGGTGGAAGTTGCTCCTTGGGGCTCCGTGATGAACTTCTCCAATCTCTCCACCACCTTGTGGAGAGAATCAAATTTGCTCGTGAGCTCCGCTACGGCCTTCGTCTCGTAGATGCTAGTTGGCTTTAAGGAGGATGTGGAGTGTCCTCGCTCATCGCCCCATTGTTGGTTATTTGAGGCCATCTCCTCAATTAGGGCCGTAGCTTCTTCGGGAGTCTTTGATAAGATCGCACCATTCGCCGCGGCATCAATAATTTGTTTGGTCCCCGGTTGGAGACCGTTGTAGAAGCTATGGACTAGCTCCCAATCCTCTATACTGTGGTGCGGGCATTGATGCTGCAAATCCTTAAAACGCTCCCATGCTTCATAGAGCGTCTCCTGTGGTCCTTGTTTGAAGGACATGAGAGCGCTCCGGATCTTCACCGTCTTGGATGGCGGATAGAATTTATCAATAAATGCACTCGCCAACTCGTCCCAAGTGGTGAAGACTCCGTCAGCCTGCGTCCTCAACCAATAGAGTGCTTTGTCCTTAAGCGTGAAGGGGAAGAGACACAAACTGATAGCATCGTTGGAGACCCCTGGCATCTGGAATGTGGCGCACTTCGACAAGAATAGTTGGATGTGGTAGTGGGGGTTCTCATGTGCGTTCCCATGAAATGGGTCTTGTTGCATCAAAACCACCAATCCAGTCTTTAGCTCGAAGTTCTTGTCAGCCGCCAACCCCGGCATGGCAATGGATGAGGTGGTAGAAGAAGTCTTAGGCCGAAGCCTATCGCGAATAGAAATTATCCTCGCCATCCTTGCCGCCAATTCTTCAGGAGTTTCCGGGTTGGTCATATACCTCCCTTCCAGATCTTGTCTCTTTTCCGCTTAAGTCTCCGCGCGGTACGTTCGATCTCGGGATCAAATAATAAGTCTTCTGGGTCTGCAGTAGATCTCGTGTTCATGCACAGGGGAAACAGAGTTTCAAAGAGATGATTAGTACCGTGGAAGGGTTAGGTAAGAATAGTAAAGGAAATAATAATGGTAACAATAAAAAAATAAAAATAAAAGAAAGAAGTAGCTAGGGTGAAAAAGAATCAAACGCAATCGCCTCCCCGGCAACGGCGCCAAAAACTTGATCGCTCCGGGACGTACACCCAAAGAACGGTTGTAGTTTTACCGCAAGCGCACGGTATAGCGGCGAGCGGGTATCGAACACAGGGAGGACGAATGACCGTGCTTGCTTCTAATCAACCTGGCTATTTAAGAATATAGAGAATTGCCTTGGGCGATCCTGTCACAATCGTCAGACAAATGTGCGAAATATCAAATCAAATAAAGAACGTCTAGGGAATGGGGAATCCCCGCTACTCACCGTATTTCATAAATGTGGTTCGTCGGTATCAAAATTGCTAGAATGAGAATTTGGATGAACTAGTTGCAACTAAATGTGGAACCAAGCTCACGCTCTCGCGCTGTTGCCGGTCTATAGCTATCCTAGGGTCGGGTCCAATCTCTTGCAAACCCTAACCTAGGAAAGCTAGCAGTAGGATCAACATCATCGTCCAATCGCGCACCGAGTCCAATCTCTTGCAAACTCGGTCCACGATCTAGATTGTGATAGTTCCTACCCGTCCAATCTCTTGCAAACGTGTATCGGCACGGAATTGCAACCGGAGATCCTAGTATCGGTCCAATCTCTTGCAAACCGATACTTCGAAAGTCCGACTCCAACCCAATTCGGATTTCTAGGGCTTCCTATCAAATTGGGATCCAATCTCTTGCAAATCCCAATTGATATGAATACCTAGCTATCCGTAGTAATTCGATCCCAATCTAATCCCTAATAATTGATTCTAGCACAATTTCTACCAATTTACCACAAATACGAAATTGGGCTTGTAGGGTTCATCCCCACGCCCCAAGACGTGGAGACTACTCACAAATCATAGCAATAGCACAAAAATAATCAATGAAATAGGTAATGGAATTCATCACAACAATGATATAAACAATAAAAATAGAGTTTTTGGGGAAGAGAGATGCAAACCAATGTAGTTCTTCAATTAATCCAACAAAAATCCAAGTTTTTCCTCTTCTCCAATCACAAATAATAAAGCTAAAAAGTAATCTCAAAAAGCTGCAAAAAATCTAAGAGATGGCTCCCAAAACTAGGGTAAAAACAGGGCTTAAATAGCCCCAAAAATCGTCCAAAAATCCTGACCAAAACGCCCCTGCACAGCCTGTTTTCCGCAAATTTCGCTACAGGCAGTGCATCGCACTTGGCCGAGGACAAAAGTCGCTCGGCCGAGTGAAAACCCTGTCATTTTCCAGTAAGTCAGGGGCTTCAAGGGTCTTCAGTTTGGGGGCGGCTCGGCCGAGTAAGTTGTCGTCACTCGGCCGATGGCTTCACTGCACTCGGGCGGACGTGGTTTGCCACTCGGCCGAGTGGGTCTTCTGAAGCTCAGGTGGCCGAAAAACAGAAACTTTGATATTTTGGAGGGGCTTCGTCTGGGCGCCACTCGGGCGGACGTGGTATCGTCACTCGGCCGATGTGGACTCCGACACTCGGCCGAGTACACATGGAAATCGTGTCTGAACGGGTTGGCCGAGCAGTGTCTCGCTGGTCGGCCGAGTGGCTCCTCCACTCGGCCGAGTGGGACACAAAAGATGCCCAGATTGCTTGTTTTGGCCTCCTCGTCGTTCCTGCGACGTCCATTCTTCTTCCGCTCCTCTCCAACAGCAAAATATCCCTCGGGGAGGTCGTCGGTGGCCGTCTAGAGTAAGCGCGTCTCGAGATCACTCCAAATCGCGCCAAATCACCTGAAATGCGACAAAAACAACAAATCGTGAAAAGCATCGCAATATCGTCGATATATCGTGAAAAACATGATTTGGGCGATCTAAATGGCATGCGAATACACGGAAAAAAGGTGTAAAATGAGGAGTGATCATTCACAAGCATTGCCGCACGCACGTACTTTTAGCCGACGTCGTCGTTATCGTGAAGAACCGTTGCGCTACTCGCAACAGGAGGAGGATCGCTGATTAGCTCGCTGATTTCACACCACCACCCCGCTGTCCAGAGGTACCTCACTGCGCTACCCATGGCCAAAGAGTTCCAGACGACGCCGACGTTTCACCGCTCAGACCCGACTTCCGCTTGTTGGACGGCATCACGAGGTTGGTTTCCCTAACGAGTAGTAAAACCCACACCGTAGCTAATCAAACCCTAAACTAAAATTGGACAACTTGAACCAAATTTACTTTCAACATCTGTAAAACGCTGCCCACCGTAGGAAAGATCAACAATCGGACAATTTTTCTATGCACATAGGGTAGTAGTCGATCTAGATTGAACAAAAACATCAAAACGTGGCTTTTTGACTGTTAGGCTAGTCCCGTCAATTTTAGAAACAAACCCTAATAGGGCTTATTGAAAAACATGACCTGACACCGTCTTCATGACCCTGTTTCAGACGGGCTACCGTAGATGCGACGCTTGGACGGGACGCTCCGGACGGACGACACACTCGCCACCGCAGGCAAGTGTACTCACTTGCACTTTTGGCCGTGCCTAGGCCTTAGACTACTAGAACTATTAAACTGTGAACAAAGAGAACCGGATGTGAAATGATAGCGTCTGGGACACCCCTTAACAGCTTAGACTTGACGACGAAGTCTAAGCTCAAACAACAACTTTTGACACCGTAGGGTTATCTTGTGTGTGCGTGCGTGTGGACCCCCTAGAAGAACCAACCCTGTCATGTCACGTCGTGTCTTGTTTTGCACAGCCTGCGGGCAATAGGGCACTCACCAGTGAGTGGGTGATCCCTTGTACGGAAACACAGCCTGCGGGCAATAGGGCACTCACCAGTGAGTGGGCGATCCCTTGTACGGATACACAGCCTGCGGGCAATAGGGCATTCTCCAAGCTAGAGAGAGTGATCCCTTGTACGGATACACAGCCTGCGGGTAATAGGGCACTCACCAAGATAGAGTGAGTGATCCCTTGTACGGACTTGTCTTGTGCACTTGGGTTAGGGTAGGGTTGAGCGTGCGCACGAGGATAGGGTCTGATCCCCCTCGAACCGTAAGGCGTGAACCCTTCGAGTCACACGTGTCTTGTCTTGTCTTGTCCTGTCCTGTCTTGCTTGTCTTGTCACGTCTTATCACGACCCGTTTAGGTTAGTCCCGTAGTCGGTAGCACACGCTACGACTACTGCTTGCTATGCTTTACTTTCTTACTGCGTTTACTTCCTTTTGATACTCTGTTATAACCTCAGAATGCTAATCAACCAGTAAACTGTTGTTTAATAGTTCAGTACACTTGCAGTAGAATCTAACCCTTTTTTAGACTTTACCTGACGTACAGTTCCTTTCTTTTGGGTGATGTACGTCAGGTGTGGAGCCAGAGTACGTTGACGAGGCGGAGCTACCAGAGGACGTAGAGCCGGAGGATGTCGATCCTGAGTACGTGCCTGAGGAGGACCAGAGCTAGAGGTCTTCGCGTTGCTGATCCAGAGGTCTCACTGTAGTTTAGTTGGATGCGTAGCACCATTTACTTTCTGTCTAGGTTGGGTGCTTGCACCAGTAGTTTACCTTTCAGTGGTTGTAGCCGTGTCAGGCTTTTGTTAGACTCTCAGTACTCTGGATGAATATTTTGGAATAAAATGAATGTTTCCTTTTTAGTACTTTTGTTTTTCCGTTCTAACCTGCAGGGACCTGTTCCTTCGTCTTGGAGCACCACACAGACGCTTATTGGGTCCGAGCTTCTCAGCTCCGGCCTAAGCGGGCCTTAGTCACGCTTCGCCTCCATCGTTTGGGAAGCGGGGCATGACACAAAGTCAATGTGAAGAATAAGTACCTGTTACCTTGCATTGATGACATCTTCGATCAACTCGAATAGTCCACATAGGCCACCACCGCCACCCCTTGTGCCAGGTCGAGTGTGTAGATTCCATCCGTTAGCTTTTTCTCCACGGATTTCAAAGGGGTTTTTGGGGATTCTGTTGGAGGGTTTTAGAGGACATATAAAGAGAACTTCTACTGTGCCATTGAGGGCTTACTCTTCTTCCTAATCATCTCTTGAAAACCCCTAGATTTCATATTCAAGTTTTTCAAATCTCTCAAACTCAAAAGCCCTAGAATTCCAATCTCATTCTCTTTTGATCTCCAGCCTAGAATCAAAGTGATATCCTCTAGGCAATTGGTTGTGACAAGAGAAAAGGCTTTTCTGTCTTCTTGGAAGAGACTTCAACACACAACACACTTGCTCCTTCAAGTTCTACTTCAAGGCATAAGTGATTGTAAGTGTTGCTATTTCATTTTTTCATGTCTTTAGATATTTTTTTCACTCTCAGTTTGTGAGAGTGGTTTGCTTGATCCCAAGTTGTGGCATCGCCATTTTGGTCATGTTTAGTTGCTAATACAAATGAACAACTATTATAGCATCGCCATTTTGGTCATGTTCATTTTAAGCACTTATATAAGTTAGCTAAGCATGATCTTGTTAAAGGTTTTCCGAAAATTGTTTTTAGTAAGAAAAACTTTTGTGATTCATGCCAAAGAGGTAAACTAAGTAAATCTTCTTTCAAACTTAAAGAAGGCATAACTTCTAAGAGGCTCCTAGAATTGCTTCATCTATATTTATTTGGGCCAACTAGAACCGCTTTTTTAGGTAATGCTTATTGATTAGTTGTCGTTGATGACTTCTCTAGATTTACTTGGGTTTCATTTTTAACCAATAAAAATGAAGCTTTTGAAGAGTTTACAATATTTGCAAAGAAAATTGAAAATTTCTTAGGATCCACCATTATCACTATTCGTAGTGATCATAAAGGAGAATTTGAGAATGAATTTTTCACTAAGTTTTGTGATGAAAACGGAATTACTCACAACTTTTCTTTTCCTCGTGCACCACCACAAAATGGTGTTGTTGAGAGAAAGAATATGACCATAATAGAGTGTGCCCTCACTATGCTCTATGATAGTCATCCTGGACTATAATTTTGGGCAGAGGTGGTGCACACGGCATGGTATGTGCTCAATAGGATCCTATTGAGGCCCCGAACGAACAAAAGTTATTTTGAATTATTTTATGATAAAATGCCGCAAGTTAAATATTTTCGTGTTTTTGGTTCAAAATGTTTTATAAAGAACACCTTTGGTAACTTAGATAAATTTGAGCCAAGATCCAATGAAGGAATCTTTATTGGATATTCCACACGTGGCAAAGCCTGCCAGATATGCAACAAAACCTCTTCAACGATCCAGGAATCACTACATGTATCAATTTATGAAGATTTTGATGTTCCTCATATTATTGACGATAGTATAGATGTTTTATGTTATTCCATTAGTAATGTTAAAATTAATGATTCCATTATTGAGACTAACAATACTAATGAAATTGTTGAGAGTTTCCAAGTGATCCAGGTATTCTTAAAGCCTATCCGACCGTTTGTAATCACACCCATAACCAAATTATTGGAGATATTGGTGTGGGTGTACGAACAAGGTCAAGGATTGATTAAATCTCTCATTGTGCATTTGTCTCTTTCATTGATCCAACCAACATCCAAGAAGCATGTGAAGATAGCTCTTGGATAGTTGCAATGTTAGAAGAACTCATGCAATTTTTGAGAGAAATGAAGTTTGGGAGTTTGTTCCTCTTCCAAGTGGTCACCAAGTGATTGGGACCAAGTTGATTTTTAAGAACAAGACCGATGAAAACGAGGTCATCACAAGGAATAAAGCAAGGTTAGTAGCTCAAGGCTTTCGGCAAGAGGAAGGTATTGATTTTGAAGAATCATTTGCCCCCGTAGCTAGATTAGAAGCTATTAGATTGCTTTTATCTTTTGCATCCCATAAAAATTTTAAATTATTTCAAATGGATGTTAAAAGTGCTTTTTAAATGGTATTGTTACTTAACCACCCGGTTTCATTCATGAAAAATTTCCAAACCATGTTTTCAAACTTAAGATAGCATTGTATGGGTTGAGACAAGCTCCTAGAGCTTGGTATGATCGACTCAAAATATTTCTTTTGGATTTAGGTTTTAAAATGGGTGAAGTTGATTCAACTCTTTTCATTAAAGATTATGAAAATGACATCCTATTAATTCAAGTTTATGTAGACGATATAATATTTGGTTCAACTAACTTAATATTTGCCAAGAATTTTCTAAGTCTATAAAGGATGAATTCGAAATGGGCCATATGTGTGAGCTCAACTACTTCCTTGGACTACAAATTCGGTAAATGAAGGATGGAACTTTCATACATCAAACAAAGTACACCTGGAATCTTATCAAGCTATTCAGGATGGAATCGTCTTCAAGCAAATGGACTTTCATGAGTACGACAACCCATCTACACAAGGATAAGAACAGGAAAGATGTAGACGTTCGTCTGTATCGAGGTATGATCGATAGATTACTTTACTTAACCGCTAGTAGGCCCGATATAATATTCTCCGTATGTCTTTGTGCTAGATATTAAGCTAGTCCTAAGGAGTCACACTTGGTTGCGGTTCAACGAATTTTTCGTTACCTCAATCATTCACTAGATTATGGGTTACTTTACCCTAAGTCTAGCACATATGAGCTAATCTCATATAGTGATACCGACTTTACCGGATGCAAATCCGATAGGAAGAGTACTAGCAGCAGGTGCCATTTTCTAGGAAATTCTCTAGTTTCTTGGCTTTCCAAGAAACAGAACTCGGTATCATTGTCCACGACTGAAGCGAAGTACATTGTCGCGGGTCTTGCATGTGCACAAGTTCTTTGGATAAGACACACGCTTAATGACTATGGTGTCAATTGTGATACTTGTCCTATCATGGTTAATAACCAAAGTGCAATTTGTCTTTCCAAGAATTTGGTACATCACTCCCGTACCAAACACATAGATGCGAGACACCACTTCATTAATGATCATGTAGCTAAGAAGTACATCATCTTAGAGTACATTGAAACCCATAAACAAATCGCCGGCATCTTCACTAAATCTCTGAAAGAAGATTCATTTGTGAGGTTACGTGGAGAATTAGGGATTTTGGGTGAATCTGAATTATACGAGTTCATACTTTTATGATAAATCATGCTTTGAACTCATATCATCATTTCACTTCTATTCTTTTGATATGCTATATGTTTTCATATTTTTTTTCAAGAGATGTATTTGCGATTTTGATGATTTCAATTGTTTGATTAATATACGTGATATGTATGTTATCTATAATATTTTGATAATGATTTCATGATTAGAGTATTGTTAGAGTATATGTCTTAGGGTGAGTTTTCTCAATCCTCTGGATTTCAGCCTCTTTGTACATTTTTGGACTAGGACAGACGACTGTCAATACTTCGACAGTCGCCTACCCAACTCTAATTTTCTTATTTGAATTTTGAATTTTTTCACATAGGAGACTGGTGCACATTTTCCAGGCGCCTGTCTCTCCAACATGCAACGACAAGTTGTTCATCAGGCGACTGTCTTGATCTTGAAATGTCTCTGTTTATTCATCATATTTTTGACCCTCTGTTAGACGACTATTGTGTAATTTACAGTCTACTGTCTTTTTGCCAGGCGACTATGAGTTACTTAACAGGCGCATGTCTATCTACCCAAGTGATTTCTATATCTTTTCGGCCAGTCGTCTGACGATTTCACATCAGTCGACTGTCCACATCAGTGGTGGTTGTTAACTCAATCTGAGCCGTCGATTTGTCGATCCAACTGTCCAGATTCATTTGCCCCATCTTATATACACGACACGGTCGATCTTTTCTCTCTCATCCGATCGATTTCCCTCATCTTCCTCCTTCGAACGACAACCGTCACTTCATCGTCCTCGTCGATTCAAAGATCCTACCTGTCGATCTCTCTCCCCGATCACTCGATCGAGAGTTTGGGTCTCTCCTCCTCCATCGTTTGTTACAGATTTGGTAGATATTTCTTGTTTTCGTTCGATCGTGCCCTATTTCCTTGTCTTAATGTCGATATGTGATCATGGCCCCCCCAAAACTACTACATCATGGTTCAAACCTTTGAGGAAACATGGTTCTCCATCCTCACCCTGCTCTAAGAGACCTCAGTCATCACCGTCTTCTGGTGAGTTTCTGGGGATATCAGTCACTGATCCTCTTCCTTCAGCATCTGAGGTTTAAACCACTCCTTCGTAACCAGCCAAGCCGATTGTTAGGGCTAACTCACCCACCGATTGTATATCTTATATATCTTATAGCATTCGTATTTCTTTCAACCAACTGATTGTTAGGGCTAACTCACCCACCGGGTGAACCGGTTCCTTTTTGACAACAAGCACAACACACGCCTCCCTGAGTTCGACCCCCAAGCCACACTACAACACCGTGCGCTTGCGGTTACAAATATTTAAATCTGGTATCTTGACCGGCGCCCCGTTTACGGTTTGGGCACGGTGTCGTTTTACCGCAAGTGCACGGTTAGTGTAGGGTGCAGGTTTATCGAACTCAGGGAGGTGGATGGCTTGAATGGCTACTAGCATTGCCTAGGTTGTGTGCTAGCTACACGGATAATGTGGGTGGAAGTGTGGAAATAAAAGAAAGAAATAAAAAGACACGAAGTGAATCCCCGCTAACACGGGCTAGAGCACTCATGACACTTGGCATTTGACTTGACCCAGGGTGAGACATTGCCCCAAAAGGTGGTACCTAGTATCCATGGCCCGATATTCCGATCGGTGCCTAGTACGCTAGGCCTACCCGGTTCCGGATGGTGGGCATTCCCGTGTCCATTAACACCTTCCCCAACCGGGAGCATTAAGGCCACAATGAAAACTCCCAACATTTTGTCCAAGCCATTCCCACGCGCGAGGACTCGATGTCAATGCTAGGGGCGTGAGCTACGGCTAGGGAGTCAACCGCCAAGTTTATTCCCCCTTGGCCCGATGGTCAAAGGCGGTCTTTCTCCCGCCAATGACAATGAAACACCACCGCGTAACCCTAATGGCCAAATAGGTCGAATGTGATTTCTAGCAATACATCGAAGCGGATCTTGACTGGACAAGACACCGGACCCCAATCCCCAACACAACTAGTGTGTTGCCATACGAATTGGACTCAGACTGCTAGAAATCCCCATTGACACATTTCATCGAACATATGACATGCAACCAAGCCAAATGTAAATTTCCAAGCATCACTCCTACCCTAACCCGTATTAGGGTTCATCAAACACTACTCGATGGTGAAAAACATGATAGAAAGCAATAATAATGACAAACAAACATTCACCATCAAGCAACAAAGAAAATAACACAAAACAATAGAAAATGAGAGAAGAAAATACTTAGCTTGCAATTGAACCCATCAATCCATTACAAGGTTTATTGGAAGATAAAACCCTAGTCTAACCTAACCTAAAACTCCCAAGAAAGGGGAGGGAAGCTTGCTGAAAAATTGGCGAGAATCCCCTCCAAGTCGTGCTCCAACTTCCCTTTATAAGCCCACTCAAAACCCAACCGGTTCGAGTCTAAAACCCTCTCAAATCTGCTAAAACAGGCCCACCCGATAGGGTGGAAGTTCACCCGATCGGGTGGAATAAACAGAGAGCTCAAAAACGCAGAAAATGATCTCACCCAGTCGGGTGAATAGCTCACCTGATCGGGTGAAATGAAAATCCAGACTGCTGCCAATTTCAGCACATGGCCGTGCTCAGAAAATTCCAGAGAAATATAGAAAAATCAGATTTGGGCATGCGACCTATCGTTGGAAAGCTAACGACGATGCCGACGCTAAAAAAATAAGAGATCACCCAAAATCCCTCAGGAATGATAGCAGATCTTCAATGAGTGTATCAGCAGCGCGCGAAAGCGGAAGAAAAGGCCACCCGATCGGTTGAAACATCAACCGATAGGGTGAGCTGCTTGTTGCTTTGGCCATCAGGATTCGGGATCTTCAACCGGTCACTGAGGAGAGCGGGTGGAGCCGTCGGTTTGATATTTGAGGTGATGCAGCTACAGATGAACCGATCGGGTGAGATGTCACCCGATCGGTTGGAATTCAGCTCCAAATTCCCGAGAACTCAGCTGTGTTCAACCGGTGAGCGAACCGGTCCGTTGATCTTCACTTCACTTCAGCTTCCATCTGGGTCGGACACGCGTGCATCACTCGATCGATTGGCTGTGTCCAACCGATCGGGTGGGGGCTGAAAGATGGCAATCTTGGTCATTTGACCCCCTGGATCGCGCGTGACTCCTCCCATTGCTCCGGGGGCTCATGATATCTTCATTATATATCCCTAATACTGGAAATCTCCTGCATTCACACAAAAAGACAAAGAAGTGAAATAAAACTAGAAATCCCAAGAAAACGGGTACGAAACGACAGAAAACAGTGGAAAATCACAAAGAAGACGTGTGTGAATATATGAAATATAAACGCACGTCAAAATCCCCCCAAGCTAAACCCTTCCTCGTCCTCGAGAAAGACGAGTGAGAGTAGGAGCTTGAAGGGAAAAAATAGAGAGAGAGAAAGAAAGAGAAATCAAAATCCTAAATCGCCCGTCAGAGCCAACAAAATCAAACACGCCACACTAAGCAAGCATACGACAAAACACAACACTAAACCAAGGAATGTGAGTCCAAACAAGTGTCGTGGGCCCACGCAGTGAAACGCGAGTGAGTGTGGTCGCGTGCTACCAGACGGTGTCACTATCTACATTGTGCAATAAGGCTCCATATACACAAATCCAAGGAATGACCCAAATATCAATTCAATTTGAAATTGCGGTGAATAGTAGCTCAAGCATGCATGAGAAGAGTATAAGAATAGAAGCGTATCATGCATCGCGGACCCACAGCTAGGGTCTAGGAAATCACCACACTATCGCCTAGGTAACCGCTAGAGAGTTCCTATGCCAAGTGTTTTCGAAAACGATGGAGGTTGAGAAGGTGTGGAGTAGAACACTCGGTGCAAATTCTCGCCTTCCCTGTATTCTCGGTAGATAGGAAAAATATTCACACTGGAAATTTTTGGGTTTTGGGTATTTGTATTTTTTTATTTTTTTTGGATTTTTGGCTATACATATTTTTTTCTTTTCTATTTGCTTTTCTTTTTTTGGGTTTTTCTTTTCTCTCTTTTTTTGGATTTTTGGATATTGGGATATATACATGTGTACTCTCCCAAGTTGGAGAACGGTACACGACGAGGGGATTTGCACCAAGTAAAATAAAAATGAAATCGGATTCTAAACACTTGGGCAAAGGAGATATTTCACGCTAATCAGAGCATATGCTAAATGGGTTATCCTAGTCCTTGTTTGTGGAATCCCGACACAAGCGAATTGAAACATATGATATAAACATATAACATGCATCTAGAAACAGACAGTAGAAGCAAATACCGGCATATTCAAATCGAAGCATACAGACAGAAGAAGACGAGTGAGAGTCGGAGCTTGAAGGGAAAAAATAGAGAGAGAGAAAGAAAGAGAAATCAAAATCCTAAATCGCCCGTCAGAGCCAACAAAATCAAACATGCCACACTAAGCAAGCATACGACAAAACACAACACTAAACTAAGGAATGTGAGTCCAAACAAGTGTCGTGGGCCCACGCAGTGAAGCGCGAGTGAGTGTGGTCGTGTGCTAGCAGACGATGTCGCTATCTACATTGTGCAATAAGGCTCCATATACACAAATCCAAGGAATGACCCAAATATCAATTCAATTTGAAATTGCGGTGAATAGTAGCACAAGCATGTTGAGTATTGATTCCCCGGATTTGGTTTTGGATGATGAGCAAACATAAATATATCGTGAACTAACACTTTGTGAGCACAGTTATGGAGATCGTCGCCAAAATATTACGTACATCTAAAGCGACTTCTCAATACACATGATCGAGTGCCTGAAGCTTCGTTGAAGCTTAAGGAGCAATATTGAAGTCAAGAGGAATGAAGATTGAAGCTTTGAAGACGGTTCGTCATGTATTATTTATTGTCTTCTAGCTTCATAGTTAGAATGTTAAGCCTTGAGTAGGACTTACAATATAATCTTCATTTCGCTCATGTCTTAGAGCTAGGATTATCATGGAAGCCATTAGAAACTTTCCCGAAGCCTATCGCTTCTTCCCTCGGCTTCTAGTGCATGTTAGTTGGTTCAAGAAGAACAACCAACCGACTAGATGACGATCTAGTCGGTCGGTAATTCCTCTTGAACCGACTAGAATGCCTTGCTCAATTCAGCACATTCCAGGTTAATCAATTAGTCGGTCAAAGAAGAGTCACCGACCGACTAGATGACGATCTAGTCGGTTAGGAATCCTTCTTGGACCGACTAGTTGAGCTTGCCTCTGTACAGCCTGAGTTACTGTTTCGAGTTAGTCGGTCAAAGAACGTTTGGCGACCGACTAGTTGAGAAACTAGTCGGTCAGCATTTGTTCTTAAACCGACTAATTCATCTTGAAGTCAACCTACTCTATTTCGACTGTTAGTCGGTCAAAGATCATTCACTGACCGACTAGTTGTGAAACTAGTCGGTCGGTAAGTCTTCTTACACCGACTAGTTGTCATCTCCTGTACTTCGACCTTTTGACTGTTCAACCGTTAGTCGGTCTACGTTGTATCACCGACCGACTAGTTGATGAACTAGTCGGTCAGTGATCCTTCTTTGACCGACTAGTCTGGTTCAGAATAGAGCCGTTGGGATCTTTTTGAACTCGTTTTTCCTTGCCCCTAAAAATAGAATCCTGATTCATTTCTTGAAGGGGTTAAGAAATATATTAGAGATATTTTCAGATCAAAAGAGAAGAGCAATCAACTCTATTTCCAAGCTCTCTCTTCTCACAAGAATCTATCCCTCAAGTTCTTGAGCCCTAAATCCTCAAGAGAGATTCTCTCCATTGTGAGCCATTCAAGCTAGAAGCTTGATTCTAGGTCACCATCTCCACCCTAGGCTTCCATTGCTGGTCATTTTCTTGAAGCTAGGGTTTGGTGCCATCTTCCTCCATCAAAATCCCCCTTGCCCTAATTTGGTACAAATACTCAAGGCATAGGTATTTTGTTGGTAAGCATTCATTTCATTTACATTCGTTATTTGAATTGTATACTCTCGGTTGTGAGAGTTTGCGTGATCCCGGGTTGTGGGATTCACGGACATCGTTTGTAGTTAGTTTGCACTTGCGAGGTTTTCGCAAGTGGGCATATTGGAAATCTTGAGTTAGGGTTTCTAACTCAAGTATCTGGAGGGGATCCGGGTGGTTGGGACGTAGGATCACCGGGAACAAGTCGGGGAGACTTGGGTGGATCCGAACTCATTAAACCATTTGTTTGCGTTTGCATTTATTCTTGTTGATCGTTGTTATTCCGCATTGTTTTTTGTTAATTGCACGATAATTAGGAATAACTCTCCATATTATTTAAAAGTACTATTCACACCCCCCTCTAGTACATGTGCAGTAGCTATACAGGGCACTACAATTGGTATCAAAGCCAAGTTCAAAGCTACACATAGCCAAAGTTGAGAGCTATGACGAACAACGACTACAACGTCTTCAAGAACCGCGATGGAGCTTCTTCAGTTATGGAAGGACTATCCTCTGTCAGGCCTCCACACTTCAACGGTACCAACTACTGGTACTGGAAATGCCGGATGCAAATTTTCCTCCGGAGCGCTTCACTATGGAGAGCCACCATGACGGAGTATGTTGAGCCTTCCGAAGAAGATTTCACGAAGTGGACTCCCGCGGAGGTCGCCGCGGAAGTAGCCAATGCCAAGGCAATGAATGCCTTGAATTGTGCGTTGGAGCACGAGGACTTCAACAAGATATGCACATGTAAGAGTGCATATCAAATATGGAACCAACTCCTCATTTTGCACGAAGGATCGAGTACGGTAAAAGACTCTAAACTCGTCGTTGCTAAAAAAGAATTTGAGTTGTTTCATATGGAGCAGGGTGAAACCATGAAGGAGTACTATGCTCGCTTCGTGGATATATCCAACGACTTGGAATCTCTTGGGAAAACCTACACCCAAAAGGAGAAATGCTCAAAGATTATCGACGGTCTTCCATCATGTTGGGAAAAGCGTACCTTCGCCATCGAGGAAGGTAATGACATGAATAAATATACCGTCGTACAACTAATGGGTACCTTGTTGTCTTATGAGGTACGCAAGGATAGTAAGATCCGGATGAGGGAAAAGATGAAGGCGTACTTGAAGCAAGACGAGCCAAAGAAAAAGGCGATTGCATTCAAGGCCGCTCCATCTACCGATGATGAAGAATCGGAAAACGAATTGGTCATGGAATCCGTTTCCCGTATGGCAAGGAAGTTCAATCGATTCCTCCAAATAGGTAAATCTTTGAATAAATCTAAAGTTAGTTCGACTAATGCCTCTACTCCCGTGTGTTATAAATGCAACAAGCCAGGACACATCAAACCGGATTGTCCTCTCTACAAACACAAGGAGAAGGGGAAGGCATCTAAGTACGACAAGTCGAGAAAGCACAAGAAAGGTCTTGTTGGCACATTCACCGACTCCGAAGAGGATTCCTCAAGTGGAGAGTCGGATGATGGAAGAGTGGAGAAATAAAAAATTTGCTTCATGGCTAATGATGAGGCAAAAGGTCAAAAGTCCTCCTTCGATGAAAGCGAGGATGAAAGCGAGGATGGTAGCGAGGATGAAGGCGGAGAACCTACTATAGAAGAAATGAGGTTAGCTAACCAAGAAATTTGGTCTAAATTTACTAAATTAGTAGATAGATATAATAAGACCAAAGATGAACTTGTTAGCCTCCAAACCTCTCCTAAGTCTATCATCACCAACAATGATACCATTGTTGAGACACTCGCCAATGAGAAAGCAAGTTTGCTTACTCATAATGGCTTGTTGAGAAATGAGGTGAAGAACCTCAAATCTCAACTTGAGCATGTTCATTTTGAGAAATTGGATGAACACAAGATGGCGGATTTGACGTCTCAAAACTCAACCTTGAGTATTGATAATAAGAATCTCAAATCTCGTGTTTATGCACTCACATCGCAAGTATCCACTTTGGATGCTTCGATGCATTCTCTCAAAGAGAAGTATGAGTGCACGTTAGGCCGTATCAATGATTTCAATAAAGGTAAGGGCCATTTGGATAATATCCTAAATGACTTACTTCCGGCCAAACACCACATTGGCTTGGGGTATAAGATGGGAGACTCATCCAAATCGTCTACAACCTTTGTTAGGCCTACTTTCGACGCCTCAACGAGTAGGAGCAAACATCTTATTGGTAGTTCTCCTACCAATGGTGCTTCCACTTCGTACACACCCCCGATTGGAAAGAAACCCACTTTGGGTGGACCTCCAAAGAGGGGTCAAGCATTTTTGTACTCACATGCTATGCCACGTAGGAACACACGTCCTACTCCACTGGTTCATATTAATGATGATTTTTATGCTCCGCACCCACGAGCACGTGCAAACACTCATATGAGACACCCACATGCACGTAAACATGCTCATGCATATCCTAATGCTTATGTTCAAACATCTCATCCACATGTGCATGCCTACTCTCATAATCATCCTCATGCATACACACATCATCATACTATTGCTAGATCACATGCTCCTAGGCCACATGCACCACATAGAAATCAAACTTTTGTGCATGCAACCACTAGGAAGAGGATTCCCAAAATGTACACTATTTGGGGTCCCAAAAACACTAGCGATGATGCTATGAATGTTTATGTGAAATCATATATTAATGATGTTATTTTGAATGATGATTATGTTGGGAAGTCAAGTTCCTCTTGGACTTGGTTTCCGAAGGGTTAGTTCCTTTAACCCTTCAATGCTTGGTACCATGAGTTTATGATCATGTTATGGGTACCAAGGCATGTGTTTATAAAATTGATTTTGATTATATTAATTTATGGGTTACAATAATTTTTATTTCGTATTTCAAATTTGTTGTCTAACCCATTGGATCCAAAAGGATTTTTGGATACCATAATGAAGTTTTCTAGATTCAATCCGCTTTGGGATACCAACCCTACCAACTCCTCGATTTGCAAAGACTTTCATTCAAACGGAGTTGATGGTGCTTGATCGATGCACCAATGTAGGGGGAGCTTAATGTTGTAAGTATGATATTAAATTTGGTATCCATGTGTGAGTGTATGCATGCATAGATAGAATTTTTACTTTTGATATCAATTCGATACATTTAGTATTGGTATTCTCATTGCATTTTGGTCTCTGATATTGACTATCGTCACTCGACGATTATTTTGATTTAATAGCTTTAGTTGTATGAAAACATAGAATTGTTTTCCATGCACTAATATATCTACAAATTTTGATATTGGAGAATAAATTCCCTTCATCAATGCGTGAATTTACAATTGGTATTTTGATGACTTCATTTTTTTTCTTTTTTCGTTTTTCGACTAAGGTCTCCTTGGCACACCTTTAATATGTTTTGGTATTTTTACTTTGGTGACATTGGACCGAGGTCGTATTCTTCGACTCCCGTGATTCATGTATTATTTGGCCATGATTTGTTATCATTGACTCCCTCCCGCACTTTTTGGATTATGCCAAAGGGGGAGAGATATAATAATGACATGTGCTAAATGATAGTTTAGCATGAATCTAATTTGATATGTTAGATTCAGGGGGAGTTAAGAAAATATAAATGTATTTCAAATTCAATAACTGGATTTGTATTTTTAATTTTCTCGCCTGATTGATGCATTTGTTTATTATTTCATATGGAACTAATGTGTCATCAATGCAGGGGGAGTAAGTAAATTTCATTTAGTACATTATTATTGATTATTATTTATGTTGGTTTGTCATCACCAAAAAGGGGGAGAATGTTGAGTATTGATTCCCCGGATTTGGTTTTGGATGATGAGAAAACATAAATATATCGTGAACTAACACTTTGTGAGCGCAGTTATGGAGATCGTCGCCAAAATATTACGTACATCTAAAGCGACTTCTCAATACGCATGATCGAGTGCCTGAAGCTTCGTTGAAGCTCAAGGAGCAATATTGAAGTCAAGAGGAATGAAGATTGAAGCTTTGAAGACGGTTCGTCATGTATTATTTATAGTCTTCTAGCTTCAAAGTTAGAATGTTAAGCCTTGAGTAGGACTTACAATATAATCTTCATTTCGCTCATGTCTTAGAGCTAGGATTAGCATAGAAGCCATTAGAAACTTTCTCGAAGCCTATCGCTTCTTCCCTCAGCTTCTAGTGCATGTTAGTTGGTTCAAGAAGAACAAGCAAACGACTAGATGACGATCTAGTCGGTCGGCAATTCCTCTAGAATGCCTTGCTCAATTCAGCTCATTCCAGGTTGATCAATTAGTCGGTCAAAGAAGAGTCACCGACCGACTAGATGACGATCTAGTCGGTTAGGAATACTTCTTGGACCGACTAGTTGAGCTTGCCTCTGTACAGCCTGAATTACTGTTTCGAGTTAGTCGGTCAAAGAACGTTTTTCGACCGACTAGTTGAGAAACTAGTCGGTCAGCATTTGTTCTTAAACCGACTAATTCATCTTGAAGTCAACCTACTCTATTTCGACTGTTAGTCGGTCAAAGATCATTCACCGACCGACTAATTGTGAAACTAGTCGGTCGGTAAGTCTTCTTAGACCGAATAGTTGTCATCTCCTGTACTTCGACCTTTTGACTGTTCAACAGTTAGTCGGTCTACGTTGTATCACCGACTGACTAGTTGATGAACTAGTCGGTCAGTGATCCTTCTTTGACCGACTAGTCTGGTTCAGAATAGAACCGTTGGGATCTTTTTGAACTCGTTTTTCCTTGCCCCTATAAATAGAATCCTGATTCATTTCTTGAAGGGGTTAAGAAATATATTAGAGATATTTTCAGATCAAAAAAGAAGAGCAATCAACTCTATTTTCAAGCTCTATCTTCTCACAAGAATCTCTCCCTCAAGTTCCTGAGCCCTAAATCCTCAAGAGAGATTCTCTCCATTGTGAGCCATTCAAGCTAGAAGCTTGATTCTAGGTCACCATATCCACCCTAGGCTTCCATTGCTGGTCATCTTCTTGAAGCTAGGGTTTGGTGCCATCTTCCTCCATCAAAATCCCCCTTGCCCTAATTTGGTAAGAATACTCAAGGCATAGGTATTTTGTTGGTAAGCATTTCATTTCATTTACATTCGTTATTTGAATTGTATACTCTCGGTTGTGAGAGTTTGCGTGATCCTGGGTTGTGGGATTCACGGACACGTTTGTAGTTAGTTTGCACTTGCGAGGTTTTCGCAAGTGGGCATATTGGAAATCTTGAGTTAGGGTTTCTAACTCAAGTATCCGGAGGGGATCCGGGTGGTTGGGAAGTAGGATCACCGGAAACAAGTCGGGGAGACTTGGGTGGATCCGAACCCATTAAACCATTTGTTTGCGTTTGCATTTATTCTTGTTGATCGTTGTTATTCCGAATTGTTGTTTGTTAATTGCACGATAATTAGGAATAACTCTCCCTATTATTTAAAATTACTATTCACCCCCCCTCTAGTACATGTGCATTAGCTATACAGGGCACTACAAAGCATGCATGAGAAGAGTATAAGAATAGAAGCGTATCATGCATCAGGGACTCCACAGCTATGGTCTAGGAAATCACCACACTATCGCCTAGGTAACCGCTAGAGAGTTCCTATGCCAAGTGTTTTCGAAAACGATGGAGGTTGAGAAGGTGTGGAGTAGAACACTCGGTGCAAATTCTCGCCTTCCCTTTATTCTCGGTAGATAGGAAAAATATTCACACTGGAAATTTTTGGGTTTTGGGTATTTGTATTTTTTTTGGATTTTTGGCAATACATATTTTTTTCTTTTCTCTTTGCTTTTCTTTTTTTGGGTTTTTCTTTTCTCTCTTTTTTTGGATTTTTGGATATTGGGATATATACATGTGTACTCTCCCAAGTGGGAGAACGGTACACGACGAGGGGATTTGCACCAAGTAAAATAAAAATGAAATCGGATTCTAAACACTTGGGCAATAGGAGATATTTCTCGCTAATCAGAGCATAGGCTAAATGGGTTATCCTAGTCCTTGTTTGTGGAATCCCGACACATGCGAATTGAAACATACGATATAAACATGTAACATGCATATAGAAGCAGACAGTAGAAGCAAATATCGGCATATTCAAATCGAAGCATGATAATCTAGGGGTCAACCAAGGATAGGTATATAAATCAACATCACAAAGTAGAAGCACACAATAAGCTAGTCACGACACACGACTCACATAGAAGCATAGTGAACCCACGAAGCATGAAATGCAATAGGACTCGGCTTCCTAGGGTTAGTGAATGTGATCATCGTAGCTATGCTAAGTGTGTGTGTTTCAGTGGCAATTCATCATATGGGGTCATCTCTAGGAGAGAGAGAACAAAAGATGAGAAGAAAAAGAAAAACACGATGGAAAACGACTCAAAAACGAAGAAAAACGACACAAATGACGCACGAAGTGCGACTCCCCCAAGCTGAAACTTGCATTGCCCTCAATGCAATAATAGTTTATACGGGAGGGCAAAGAAAATGGGGGGGTGCGCACCGACACAAAAAGTGAAAAACATGAAAAACACATGAACGAAACTAAAAAATAAAGAAAAGAAACACTCAAATAAAAGATATAAAACAGGACGAAAGAACACACAGACACAGACACACAACAACGACACGCGAAAACATGCTCACAAATCGATTCCCCCCAAGCTGAACATGACAATGCTAGCGAAATGATATGATCAATGTGATGCAGAGATATGCTATGGGAAAATCGGAAAAGAAAAGAAAGAAATCAAAATGCAGGAGAGGACGAGTCCTCGTCCTCCTCGGTAGAGGATGGGGGTAAAATGATAGAAGGGCACAACATGAAGGGTTATTAAAATGCAAAAGCAAATCCTAGATACGCTCCCCTCGCTAATCAGAGGAGACGAGATTATTCAAATCTAAACTAGAAAGCGGTAAATTTTTACACTACTGGATTAGGATACACCTGAGCATAGGCGGATCCAAGATCTGAAGTGGGGCAGGTAGCTGCTCTAACTGCTCCTTCTGTGGCTCTGCCAGAAGTGCTGTGCCACGTGTGCCAATGGACCCAAGCAATGCACCTCCAAGCATCCTTAGTAGGTATCCACCTGTGACCTGCAAAGGACGAGGTGCATCAGCCCATGGCAAGAAATCTTTTCCCAAAATAAATGTATCCCAGAGATAATCATCAACATAAGATGGAAAAATAATAAAAGGGTGACGAATACTCCCTGAGAATGGGTCGCTATCCTCTGTACTAGCGACGACCAGATCCTCACTCTCCATGAGAAGTGGCTCTCCAGGTGGTGACACACCGCAGCATACCTCAGGGGAAGTAGATTCTGTGTCCTGCGAGAGATATGGTATGTCAAATATATACGAGTCTAAAGAAATAGGAAGTGAAAAGCGAGACTCAAAAGTGGAGTGAGAGTGAGTATGAAAATCTCCCTGAATAGGGGCAATATGCTCAAGTAGATGCTCAGCCGCAGAAGAAGTGGAGAGCGACGGTAAAGGTAGATGTGACTCGGGCTCCATGGAGTGGACCATCGTATCCAAGCCCTCATGGACATCCTCCTCGACGATATGCTCATGCTCCACCATCTGCCCGATGTCCTGAATGACATCCTCGTGGTTGACTACAGACCAAGGAAGAAGCAGCAACAGAGATGACAGTGGAGGTGGATGTTGGGCGGACCACTCGTATGTTGTCGTGGTGTCCATGTCCTCACACACATCCTCCTCACCGGTACGCATAAGCTCTGTGGTCTCCTCGGTGCCCTCGCAGGACTCATGTGGGGTCTCCGAATCAAGATGAGAAGTTTCTCCCACAAATCCTAGAGACATCTCCCCATCCTCACTATCACCATCAAAAAATGCTTCGTCATCCAAGTGGTAGTGTTGGAAAAATGGGGTATCGGCATAAGATTTGTCTATGGGGGCCGATGAGATGGTGGTCTCAACCATGAAAGTGGGTATATCCTCTCCTTCATCCCCTCTCCTCGGTGTAGGCTCGGAAATTGGTACCATGAAGTTTTGTAATAATTGGCCTTGGTTAAACATGGCACTTTCAAGGAGAGACACGAGGCTTGATTCTTCTTGTGTTGGTGGAGGGATATAAGGTTGAGGAAATGGATGGGAGGTGTTTGGGCAATGGTTGTGGGAAAATGTATGGCCTTGGTGTAGGGGGAGGCTCTCAAGCGTAAATGGGCAATCATAATACATGTGCCCAACCATCCCACAAGTCTCACAAACCACAACTGGATAAGGATCGTATCCTCCCATCTGAGCATCGAAATTTGATCTCCACATGGTAATATCAAAGATACCTGGACAACAAAAATAAGAAAACTAGAGAGGAGCGTCAATAGCACAAGAGAATAACAAAAAGATAATATAATGGTGGGGGGAAAAATTTCTTTTAAAATTTTTTTTTGTTTTTATGCGTAGTCTAACGAACCCAAGCTAAGCTAATATCAAACCGAACGCCTCCCCGGCAACGGCGCCAAAAACTTGACCGGCGCCCCGTTTACGGTTTGGGCACGATGTCGTTTTACCGCAAGTGCACGGTTAGTGTAGGGTGCAGGCTTATCAAACTCAGGGAGGTGGATGGCTTGAATGGCTACTAGCCTCGCCTAGGTTGTGTGCTATCTACGCAGATAATGTGGGTGGAAGTGTGGAAATAAAAGAAAGAAATAAAAAGACACGAAATAAATCCCTGATAACATGGGCTAGAGCACTCTTGACACTTGGCATTTGACTTGACCCATGGTGAGACATTGTCCCAAAAGATGGTACCTAGCGTCCATGACCCGATATTGTGGTCGGTTCCTAGTACGCTAGGCCTACCCGGTTCTGGACGGTGGGCATTTCCGTGTCCATTAACACCTTCCGCAACCGGGAACATTAAGGCCACAATGAAAACTCCCAACATTTTGTCCAAGCCGTTTCCACGCGCGAGGACTCGATGTCAATGCTAGGGGCGTGAGCTATGACTAGGGAGTCAACCACCAAGTTTATTCCCCCTTGGCCCGATGGTCAAAGGCAGTCTTTCTCCCGCCAATGACAATGAAACACCACCGCGTAACCCTAATGGCCAAATAGGTCGAATGTGATTTCTAGCAAAACATCGAAGCGGATCTTGACTGGACAAGACACCGGAACCCAATTCCCAACACAACTAGTGTGTTGCCATATGAATTGGACTCAGACTGCTAGAAATCCCCATTGACACATTTCATCGAACACATGCCATGCAACCAAGCCAAATGTAAATTTCCAAGCATCAATCCTACCCTAACCCGTATTAGGGTTCATCAAACACTACTCGATGGTGAAAAACATGATAGAAAGCAATAATAATGACAAACAAACATTCACCATCAAGCAACAAAGAAAATAACACAAAACAATAGAAAATGAGAGAAGAAAATACTTAGCTTGCAATTGAACCCATCAATCCATTACAAGGTTTATTGGAAGATAAAACCCTAATCTAACATAACTTAAAACTCCCAAGAAAGGGGAGGGAAGCTTGCTGAAAAATGGGAGAGAATCCCCTCCAGGTCGTGCTTCAACTTCCCTTTATAAGCCCACTCAAAACCCAATCGGTTCGGGACTAAAACCCACTCAAATCTGCTAAAACAGGCCCACCCGATCGGGTGGAAGTTCACCCGATCGGGTGGAATAAACAGAGAGCTCAAAAACATAGAAAATGATCTCACCCGGTCGGGTGAATAGCTCACCCGATCGGGTGAAATGAAAATCCAGACTGCTGCCAATTTCAGCACATGGCCGCGCTCAGAAAATTCCAGAAAAATATAGAAAAATCGGATTTGGGCATACGACCTATCGTTAAAAAGATAACGACGATGCCAATGCTAGAAAAATAAGAGATCACCCAAAATCCCTCTGGAATGATAGCAGATCTTCAATGAGTGTATCAGCAGCGCGCGAAAGCGGAAGAAAAGGCCACCCGATCGGTTGAAACATCAACCGATCGGGTGAGATGCTTGTTGCTTTGGCCATCAGGATTCGGGAGCTTCAACCGGTCACTGAGGAGAGCGGGTGGAGCCATCGGTTCGATATTTGAGGCGATGCGGCTACAGATGAATCGATCGGGTGAGATGTCACCCGATCGGTTGGAATTCAGCTCCAAATTCCCGAGAACTCAGCTGTGTTCAACCGGTCGGTGAACCGATCGGTTGATCTTCACTTCGCTTCAGCGTCCGTCCGGTTCGGACACGTGTGCATCACCCGATCGGATCGGGTGGGGGCTGAAAGATGGCAATCTTGGTCGTTTGACCCCCTGAATCGCGCGTGACTCCTCCCGTTGCTTCGGGGGCTCATGATATCTTCATTATATGTCCCTAATACTGGAAATCTCCTGCATTCACACAAAAAGATAAAGAAGTGAAATAAAACTAGAAATTATAAGAAAACTGGTACGGAACGACGGAAAACAGTGGAAAATCACAAAGAAGATGTGCGTGAATATATGAAATATAAACGCACGTCATATCCCCGATTCCACTACATATAGTGCCAAATCTAGGAGACGTCAAGCTTTATGGCGCCGTTTCCAGGGAGGCAACATGCTTGTTTCTTTTAGGACCCTGTGAACCCTAGAGACTAGTTCACATCCTCACCACGCGATAATTTTCGCATTCTACATTTTTACCTTTTATTTTCTACTCTTTATTTTCTGTTTTATTCTGTCAATATACCATACGTGTTTCACGGGTGTTTCTTGATTTTCATGCGAAGGAACACAAGAAGTCTTGACAACTTGATTCCTCTAGATCCCGAGATAACGCCACCTAGAGGCATCTGAACACGGAGAGAAGAGGAAGGGAAGAGGATGTCGCCATGGGAGAAAATACTCCTCCCCAGAAGTCCTTGCTTGAGTACTCGATGCCGTCCATCGGGTCCACATCCAGCATCTAGCCTCCGGCCATTACGACCGGAAGTTTCGAGCTGAAGCCATCATTGGTGACATGGATCCAACAGGACCAATTCTCAGGAGATCCTATGGAGAGCCCAATCGAGCACCTGGACTCATTTCTGGGGAAGTGCGACACCTTCAGAATCAACGGTGTGTTGACTGAAGCCATCGGCTCAGATTGTTCCCATTCTCTCTGCGGGACAAGGCCAAACAATGGTTGAAGGGGAAGGACCCCAATACTTTCACAACTTGGGAGAAGTTGTCCAATGCTTTCTGTCACGACCCGCTTCCCTAAAATGGAGGCGAGACGTGAAAAGGTCCGCACGAGAGTGGAGCTGTGAAGCCCCAAACCCGATAAGCGTCCACAATACATAAACAGGTCCCTGTAACCACAACAGAATAACAATAATAACACAAGAAGAGACTGAAATAAAATTCCACATCTCACAAAACGTCCAACATCAAGTTCAACATCCAGAAAAGCCACCAGGCTAAAAGAAAAGAGTCTAAAGGCCCAGAACAAGGCCAACAAAAGAAACGACATAACATAGTATAGGTGCCACGCACCGAAAACAAAACAACTGTCAAACAAAAGTAAAACACACGAAGACACTAGGACTGGTCCCCAGTGTCCACGTACTCCCTGCCAAACACAAGCTCGGGCTCGGCGTCAGCAAACACCTCGTCCTCAACGAGGTACTCGGGCTCAGGATCTAACATGTGTCACCCAAAAGAGTAAAGGGGCACATGTCAGCAAGTCTAAAAGACTTGGGCAAGGAAACTGAAAGTGAGGCATCTAGCAACCTAGCAGTTTAGTATGCATGACATGGCAGTTATAACATGAGTGCACAATTAAAACATGGCGAGACAATTTGTACAAGAGAACGATCATCGGGACAAGACAAGAGTAGCCAAGCTACTATCAATTCAATACATTCACATTTTGTAGGTGTTTACGCCATTCGCTGAATGGCATAGCATTTCAGACCGATCGGCACTAAACACTACCCAATACCCACACGATATGGAGCCTGGGGTCCCTGCACATTGAGCTCATCTAGTGAGCCTAGGGTTGCCCCGCCATTGAGCTCGCATTCTTAGTTCACAATTCAATGTATCGAGCGTTGGGGTTAGCAACTCATTATGCTCGCTTCTGGTCACGAGCCAGGAACACTAGTATGGCGTAGGGAACACCTAGCCGGAACACGCAATTCGGGCATTGGCTATCAACCAACACATGGCCCGCTTCTGGAACACGAGCCAGGAACACAACATTGTAGCGAAGCTACGCAATCACAGCAATATCTAAAGAATGCGAGGTCATGACATTTTATTTGCGTACCGTTAATTAAATTAAACGTGACAGGCGAAATGCAATGACATGACATATTCGCGTACCGTTAATTGAAAGTAAACATGACATGGTAATTGTGCAACATGCTAAAAGTCGGAATTAGCTTCGTTGTCAAGCTAATTCCCCAATTTGCGCCTAGGCGAGTATCATTTCGTCGCCTAGCCTCTTTTACGCCTACAACATGCAAATGGCCTAAAACATGGCCTAAACCCTAAGTGGCAAGTTTCACTTGCCTAGCACCGGGGATTGACGATCACTTCGTCACACGGATGCTATCTACGGGGAAATCGCTGTTTCGGGGGAACAATCAACAAACACATGAAATAAATTAGGGTTTTCATAAAATTATAAATAAGCTATGAAAACAACGGTAGATCGATTTCTTACCGAGAGGAGACGGAAGGAACACTCCGGGGAACCCTAGGACCAAATCTGGAAGAGATTGGAGAAGTTTGGAGAATTAGGGTTCTTGGGTGATTTTGGGGGTTTGATGGATTTTGGGTGAGATTTGAGGAAGATGAGAGGTAGATAGGGTAGATGGATGGTTTGGATGATGGATTTAGGGCTTGGAATGAAGCAATGGAGCTTGGAGGAAGGTGGGGGATCAATGGGGGCGATTTTAGGGTTTAGGGTCGAGTTGGAGGGGAAGAAAACGTTTGGGTTGGGTATTTATAGGCTAGGCTGGCGGCTAGGGCAAAACTAGGGTTTACAGCACTAGTTAGTCGGTCAAAGAACAACCACTGACCGACTAGTTTGACAACTAGTCGGTCGGTCGACCAACGCAGACCGACTAAGTGTAAACAGTAGCTACATGTGAAATTAGGATTCTAGAGTTAGTCGGTCCATGAACAAATACTGACCGACTAGTTTGGCATCTAGTCGGTCGATGAACGTTCTTAGACCGACTAAGAGTGAACAGTAACTGATACAAAAATAATTTGATGAGTTAGTCGGTTCAAGAAGCATTGCTGACCGACTAGTTTGCAACCTAGTCGGTCAACCAACGTTCTTAGACCGACTAACGATAAACAGTAACTCCTGAGAAATTTAGAAGGCTAACTAGTCGGTCCAAGAAGGATTGCCGACCGACTGGATCGTCATCTAGTCGGTCGGTGGCCCTTCTTACACCGGCTAATGAGCACAGAAAGTACCGATACGGAGCGCGAGACCCCGAGATCGATTCCTAAGACTCCTAGGCTTGATCTAATAGTTAGATACGACCGTTATGAAGTCCGTCATGAGTGACTTACTTCGAAATCGACAATCCTAAGGAAGAGGCGAGAAAATACAACGAATCGATCGAAAATGAAATCTACGGAGACGAAAACCACACAAGAGGAGAAAATCCACCAAAACACATTATATTATATTATAATCAGATACAAGAAAAGCAGTCGTTACACTTTCACGAACAAGTTATTTCCCCCGGGGAAGACAATGAAGCTGAGGAGCGAGATCTCCTCCTTCTCCCAAGCCAGCCACGAATCCTTGCATGAGGCATGGATGAGGTATAAGGAGATGCAATGGAAATGCCCTCACCATGAGCTCCCCAAATGGCAAATCATCAATCTGTTCTACAATGGGTTGAGAGACGATCTGAAGTCCTCAATGGATGCTGCAGCTGGAGGGTCCTTCATGTCAAGGAACGAAGAAGATGCCGGAAACATTCTGGAGAACATGGCATCTAATAATGAAAGGTGGTGCGACGAACGCGCCACACCAAGATATGGTGGAATGCATCGAGTAGAGGAGGTCGACAAGTTGTCTTGCAAATTCGATTTTCTGTCTACCTAGATCTCGGCATTCATGGTAGGGGCAGGTGGTGCCAACACCCAGCAAGTGGCATTAGTAGAAGTTGAAGTCCTGGGAGACTTTGATGGTGGTGTTATCTCACCACCGGTGGATCAAGCGAGCGCTCTTTTCTATAACCCGACGGGAAAGCACCCTATCCACCAAGGACAAGCTCGAATCCAGCGTATTCTTCCAACAACCGGAACCACCCGAACCTGAGCTATATGGCACCATACCAGCAGCCCTAACAACCTTAGCAACAATTGTATCAGCCACCTCGGCAACAACAGCTCCAGCAGATGTACCAGTAGTACCCCCCCAGAAATCAGCAGCTTCCGCCACAACAGACACCACATAACCAACAATGGGTAATCTCTCCAGTCGAGAATCTTTGACCCAATATATATCAAACCAGGAGAAGATTAATCTGCAGCTGCAGATGGGATAGAAGACTTTGGCAGATAAGTGACCCAGCTGGGGTTGCAAGTAGCCAATCTTCAAAAGACACATGGCCAATTGTCGGGTCAGCCGGAGGTCAATCCTAGGGGCCCAATCAAACATTGACCTTGACGCATGATCATGCAAATGTGTCTGTGATAGTCTTGAGAAGCAACACATGGATTCTGACTAGGGAGGCTGCTAAAGAACCCGAAGCTCCATTGGTCGATGGGAGACCAAATGTAAAAGCAAATGACGATGGAGCTTCGTCATCAAATACCATGACTCCGGAGGAAGTTTCCGAGGAAGAAAAGAAGAAGAATGAGGAGGGAAACTTAAGGGTCTTCAAACCTACGGTGCAATTTTCCCAAAGACTTGCCAAGGTGAAAATAGATGAGAAGTACGGCAAGTTTTTCGACATGGTGAAAGACTTAAGTTTGCAAATCCTTTCCTGGAGGCTATATAGACCATCCCTTCCTATGCAAAATTTCTTAAGGATTTGGTGACGAAGGGTACAAGGAAAGAGAAAGTCGTCCTGACAGCGGAGTGAAGCGCTCTTATTCAACAAGCGAATCCACCAAAGCTCAAGGACCCATGGAGCTTTTCCATCCCATGCTTGATAGGAGAGGTGAAAATCAATCGGGCGCTCTTCGACTTGGGTGGGAGCGTGAGTCTGATGCCTCTATCATTATACAGGAGGATAAAAATAAGCAACCTAGAACCCACCGGAATGACTCTGCAACTGCCAGACAGATCGGTGAATTACCCGGTGGGGGTTGTGGACGACTTGCCGGTGAACGTCAGTGCGTATACGCGCCTGTGGATTTTGTAGTAATGGACATGTCGGAGGACAATCATACCCCGATTATCCTTGGGAGGCCCTTCATTGCGACCGCTGGCGTACTCATTGATGTGAAGAAGGGGAAGCTGTCCCTGAATGTGGGCGACCAGAAAGTCGAGTTTGATTTGTGACTATCAATAAAGCATCTTCCAGAGGAACAAAGATGTAATCTACTGGATGTCGAGGAAGAAAGAATCGTTGAGGCTGGAGATTGGGAGGTTCTCTCGAGGAACCCCCCGATAGCTTTTGGGGCGTTGAGGAGCACATTGGGTTGAAAAGAAGAAGTAGCTGGAGAGATGTGTATCTCACGGACAACTCCTCCCGGATTCAAGAAGGTTGCTCTGACAGAGAGCAAGGGAAAAGAGCCCTTGGAGCTCACTGCTGACGAAGTCTGGATCCTGCAAAGAGTGGCGGTTGACACCAACGTGAGGGAAAAGCCCTCGGACACCACCAGCGGGAGGATTGTTGAGAGCATCTACCTGTCACCTCTATCACCGACTAGGGCCGCTGCTCCAAGAGCTGAAAGGATGCCGATCATTGGGCATCACCCGCACCAACCCCCCTAAAGATCACATACCGGGAGTCGAGCAAACAAGTTTAAACAACAGTGCTTCATGGGAGGCAACCCATGTTCTGAACTTTCGTCGTTATCTATATGATTATTTTTCTTATTTTTGGTGAATAAATTCTGCTATGGGGATTTTTATTGAGGAACTTAGATGATTTTTGTATTTGCGCAAAAAGTTACCCCCACCCGATTGGTTCATGCATCAACCGATTGGGTGGCCAGTATCAAAAGATGGGCCGTATCAGAACATCAGCCAACCGATCGGGTGACAAATGAGGGTGATTGGGTGGCAGATCGGATGACAAAAATAGAGGTCTCGGGAATTTTGATGAGAATCCAACCGATCGGTTGAGCTGAAGCTGTGATCCGGTGTCATACCGGGTGGAGAGTACAGAGCTCTCGGGAATTTTGTGAAGCGGTCAACCGATCGGATGAAAACTCACCCGATCGGTTCACCTGTAGCTGTTGATCCTCAAGGGATTTTCGAAAATAACCCAACCGATCAGGTGAGATCTCACCCGATCGGTTCGCCTAAACCTATAAATACCCCCCCACTCACCCGATTTCATTTCTCACCCGAACTTTCTCTCTCCTCGATTGTTTCTCCCTCTCAAACGACCTCCTCCTCTCTACTACTCTCACAAATCTCACTCCCCCACTTCCTCCATCTCTCTCTCTCTCACATCATCAACCCTCTCCCATCCACATTCACCCCAATTTCGACCTAGCCCTAGCCCTAAACCTCCCCCCCCCTTTCGAAAATTTCATCTCTTGTTGGATTGACGAGCGATGGCTTCACACACTCCTCAATTGCACGGTGAAGGACCTTTTGCGAGCAAGGAATCGTGTCGATACTGGGTACACTCGATCCTGATCTTTATTTTTCCTTTGCCCAAGTATTTGCATTTTGCTCCATTTGTCGTTTGATTGTGTGCATTCGTATAGTGTTGCATTCATATTTCATCATCACACAATCGTGGCCAAAGACAAGGGTAAGGGGATCATGCAGGAAGAGTAGCCGTCTCGCAAGAGACGCAAGTCTACACGTCCACCGAGTGAACGTGCTCATCCTACTCCTCCTAACCGACCTCCATCCCAACCCATCATTCCCTGGCGGACCCACTGATGGGCCCTCAGGGAATCCGTTTCATGAGTCTAGCCCATAAAGCTTTTTATAATCGACTCAACCAACGATCTCATTTATCCACTAAGCTTACCCATGCTCAAACCCTGATCGATCTTGGAGTTTTCTCCGGTGTCGAGACTCTATTAGCAAACCTAGGATGGCTAAGCTTCTTAAACTCCCATGCACCATCATACCCCGCCCTCACACTCGAATTCCTCTCGACTCTAAAAACTGAGAGGGGGGGTCACTCATAGATTTCAGCCCCCGAAACCAAAACTACAGCACCCATGTGAACACCATCAACAACATTTTTGGTTTCCCCATTCTCGACGCTGATATCCGTCCCTATGATTTTCATCGTGACTTCGATGTCGATTATTTTTGGGGTCACCTCACACTTCATGATCATTATCCTCGAGGCAAGGCCAAAGCCTCCTCCATCATCCACCATGTCTTTCGTCTATCCCACTGCATCATATCGAGCACTTTCTTCCCCCGGGATGAGTATGGGACCGTGACCATCCCTGACCTTTTTATCCTTTGGGCTATGACTTTTGACTTCATTCCCGGTGTTGACGGGATCACTTTCGAGGCCCCACGCGTACCCATTAACGGCGGTGCATGGCTAATTCAAAAGCTCCTTGATATTAGCCACGTCGACAAGGGAGAATATTACTGCAGGGGCCTCATTACTCTCATTGCCTTACACCCCCCGTTCAACGTCGTTATCCCCCGTGACTTGCCGCATGCCGCATGATCTACATATCTTGATCTTGATGTCCCACGACACACCCACATGATCAAGCCTCGAGGTATTGGTCGGTATGTCTTTTACTATGGCCACCCCCTACACCATATACCACTCTGCCTAATCCTGGCCATATGGCAGACTGGTCGTTTCCTCTAGATCCAGAGTTTGTTGGGGGGGTTACATCTTCAGTTTCCACTCCCTGACGCACCACGACCACCGTCCCTTGCCGCCCACTTAGGCAAGCAGGATATCCCTACGGTCAGAGGAGACCCTGGGGCTGGACCTAGTGTCACGACCCCAGTTTCTGCTGCTGTTTCTTTTGAGGGACTTACTACGGCCCTCCTAGGCCTAGCCTCCGGTGCCGGCACGACCACTGCTACCGACACCTCTTCTGCTGTACGTCAGGCCACCTCCGCTCGCCTCGCTATTGAGGCTGAGCTAGCTGCTCTACACGATGGCGCATCCTCTTCTACCTCCTCGGACCCATCCACTTCTTTCTTTTCACACCCACGTTTCCTCGCACTCGAGCGAAACATGGCTGCCATTCTCCGCCATCTTACACACATCTACAGTCCTCCTCCACCTACTCCAGCACCATCACCACCTACTTGGCCTCCTCGATGATCATCGCCTCCTCCATCACGATCATCACCTCCTCCATCCCCCTAGGCGATCATCCCCCCCCCCTCCACTTCTTCTCCACCCACGACCACTACCGTAGATCCTACACTTTCACCACCCTTTACATCCATCACTATTGCATATTCGCGCCGCAAGAAATTAGTTGTGCGCTCTAAATCATTACCCACTCCCACCACCTTGGTCGTTGTATCCCTCCCACTTACCATTACCACCGACACTCCATCCATCGTTCACACCACCACCGCACCCATCCATCCATCGTCTCTACCCCTTTCTCCACTTCTATGCACACCCATCACCTCTCCTGCCCACACCCATCCAGTCTCTTCCGAGGAGGACGAGGACACTACCTCTCCTGCATTTTGATTTCTTTCTTTTTCTTTTCCGATTTCACCCCTAGCCCATTATTTCTGCATCATCATGATCACACATTTTTTCTAGCATTGTCATGATCAGCTTGGGGGAAATCTATTTTTGTGCGTGTTATCGTGTGCTGTCATTGTCGTGTGCTTGTTTATATGTGTTCTTTGGATGTGCTTTTATATCTTTTATTTGTGTGTTTCCTTTTCTTTAATTTTCTGTTTCGTTTGTGTGTTTTTTCATGTTTTCATCTTTTTGTGTCGGTGCGTACTTCCCTCCTATTTTCGTTGCCCTCCCATATTTACTACTATTGCATTGAGGGCAATGCAAGTTTTAGCTTGGGGGAGTCGCACTTTGTGCGTCAGTTGTGTCTTTTTCACCGTTTTTGAGTCGTTTTCATCGTATTTTCTTTTTCTTTCTCTCTTTTTATTCTCCCTCTCCTAGAGATGACCCCACATGATGAACTGCCACGGAACTACACACACACTTAGATTAGGTACGATAATCACATTCACTAACCCTAGGAAACCGAGCCCTATTGCATTTCATGCTTCGTGGGTTCACTTTGTTTTTGTGTGAGTTGTTTGTCGTGACTAGCCAGTGGTGTGCTTCTACTTTGTGATTTTGTTATTATATACCTGTCCTTGGTTGACCCCTAGACTATCATGCTTCTATCTCGAATATGCGGTATTTTGCCTCCACTGTCTGCTTCTCTATGCATGAATAATATATATATATATATATATATATATATATATATATATATATATATAGGGCGATCTTCGGTTGCGAAAAAGAGGCTTTTCGCACCGTGCGAAAAGATTTTTATCTTTTTTTTGAAATTTTTTTTTTCAAAAATTCTTTTTTTGATGTTTAATCCATACAATTATATACCCCAAGGGAAATAATGGGTGAACCCGTTGGGGATTAGAGCACCCATCCACCCGTTACAAATTTAACGGTCTCAAAACGTGCGAATTTGATGAAATGCCTTGATCGAAGGCCAAATGACATTATTTCGCATTGATTATTTTTTGAGGGGGGTATAACAACATATAATGAGGGTGGGAAAAAGAATTTTTGAAAAAAAAAAATTTCAAAAAAAAAACTAAAAACATTTTCGCACGGTGCGAAATGTTCTCATTTGAAAATTTTCCTATATATATATATATATATATATATATATATATAATGCTTCAATTCGCATGTGTCGGGACTCTACCAGTAGGACTAGGATAACCCATTTTGCTTATGCTCCGATTTGTGAGATAAGTTTTCCTTTGCCCAAGTGTTTAGAATTCGATTTCTTTTTTGTTATACTTGGTGTAAATCCCCTCGTCATATACCGTTTTTCCACTTGGGAGAGTATACAAGTATATAGCCAAAAATCCAAAAGCCTAAAAAGAAAAAAAGAAAAGAAAAAAATGTGTATAACCAAAAGTCCAAAAACCAAAAAAATACAAATACCCAAAACCCAAAAAATTCCCGTTGTGGATATCATTCCTATCCACCGTGAATAAAGGGAAGGCGAGAATTTGCACCGAGTGTTCTACTCCACACCTTCTCAACCCCCTTCGTTTTCGAACACACTTGGCATAGAAATTTTCTAAAGATTATCTAGGCAATAGTGCGGTGATCTTCTAGGTCCTAGCAATCGAGTCCCCGACACATGATACGCTTCAATTCTTGTTCTATTCTCATGCATGCTTGAGCTATTATTCACCGCTTATTCGAATTGAATCGATATTTGGGTCATTCCTTGGGGAAGTGTATATGGAGCTTTATTGCACAATTTAGATAGTAACACCGTCTGCTAGCTCATGACCACACTCACTCGCGCTTCACCGCGTGGGCCCACAAACTTGTATGGACTTAATTTCCTGGGTTTAGTGATGTGTTTATCGCAGCCTGTTTAATGTGGCGTGATTGATTTCGTTGGCTCTGATGGGCGATTTATGATTTTATTTTCTTTATTTCTGTTTCTTCCTTTCTATTTTTCCCTCCGAGCTCCTACTCTCACTCATCTTCCTCGAGGACGAAGAAGCGTTTATATTTTATATATTCATGCACGTCTTCTTCGTGATTTTCGGTTGTTTTCTAGTGTTTCGTATCCATTCTCTCGTGATTTTTTAGTTTTCTTTCACTTCTTTGTGTTTTTGTGCTAATGCAGGAGATTTCCAACGTTGGAGACATATAAAGCAGATATCATGAGTCCTCGGAGCAACGAGAGGTGTCACGCGCGACCCGAGGGCCAAACATCGAAGAATACCATGTTTCAGCCTTCAACCAATCGGGTGGACAGAGCCACCCGATCGGTTCGTTCACGCGTATCCGACCCGGACAGGAGCAGCAGTGAAGAGAATCTCACCTGATCGGTTCAGTGATCGGGTGAAAACGACATAGCTCTCTGTCTTTTGGAGCTAAATTCCAACCGATCGGGTGACATCTCACCAGATCGGTTCATTTGTAGCCAAACTCTCCCAACTCCCGAACCGACGACATCACCCGATCGGTTCATCGACCGAGTGATGTATCTGAAGAACTAAAGGGAATGTCGGCTGTCGACCCACCCGATCCGTTGATGCTTCAACCGATCGGGTGGTCGTGTTTTCTATATATAGCCCTAGGCTTTTCCCAGAACGGACCCCCAGTTATTTTTCTGTCTTTTGGGATTTTTTACGGCTCCGAATTTATTCTGTCTTGTAAGTTTTCTGATTGTTCTGAAACTTTGATATTACGTTAATACTATTGTTATCTCCATATTTCTATTGCTTGATTTTGATTCCAATGGCTAAATTTTGTTGTGTTGATATTCTTGCTATGAATCGTGAGTAGATCCCCAATCTAGGGCATTGGTGGAAACCCCTTCGTGGGTTCTCTCTAGAACGGCCATAGGATTAGGATTTCGATAGGGTTTAGGAATTTAGATGGTTACACGGGGCATTTTATTGTCATTGGTGGGAGAAAAACCGCCTCTGACTGTCGGGCCAAGGGGAAATAAAAGTGGCGTTTGATCCCCTAACCACAGCTCACACCCCTAGCGTAGACATTGATTCCTAGCGCGTGGGAACATCAGGATGAAATGTTGGGAGCAATCGTTGCGAGCTTAGTGCTCCCGGAGTCGGTCGGTGTTAATAGACATAGGAATGCCCACCGACCGAACCCGGGTAGACCTAGCGTATCATCCTGGGCATCGACCAGAATATCGGGCCCATGTGATGCTAGGTATCAGTCTCAGAGGTAACATCTCACCACTAAACCCTAAATCCGATCGAATTCCTATCCGTCGGTCGTAATAGAGAGGGCACATGATAGGGTGGAAACCAAAGTCCTAGGTTCCCTTTTATATCTTGCATCGTTCGTATTTCTTTCTCGTGACAACCAACCGATTGTTAGGGCTAGCTCACCCACCGGGTGAACCGGTTCCTTTTTGACAACAAGCACAACACACGCCTCCCTGAGTTCGACCCCCAAGCCACACTACAACACCGTGCGCTTGCGGTTACAAATATTTAAATCTGGTATCCCCGATTCCATTGCATATAGTGCCAAATCTAGGGGACGTCAAATGTCCACCAGACTATTTTTCCTCATCCTCTAGTTGATACTCAGTCACCTTCTACTGAGTTCACCCAGCCTCCCTCTTCTGATGTTCTGCTCTCAGTGCATATTACTGCTCTCGTTGGTCAGTCTTCAGTGCCTGATCATGTGGAGATCCCTGCTACTGTTGGAGTTTCGTTATCAAAGCGAAAGGCTCATGTGTGTCCTTCTCGTCACTCTGCCAGACTGGTGTTCCGTTGCTCTGGCCGCTCTTCGGACTCCACTGTCATTCAGATTGACTGATGCGTCTCTGCATCTACTCACCCTGTGACATCTTTCTGTTAGGGTTTGAGTGTTTGTCTATTTTTTCTTTTATCGTTTGCTTGTACCTTTGGATGTTGTTATATTATTAGAAGTTATTCTCTTTTTGCACTCCTGGTATACTTTTTGCTTCTTGGTATATCTATCTGGTGGATGATGGTGTATGTTGGTGTTGTCATGTGTACTCCTTGTATCTTTCGATTATATATATATATATATATATATATATATATATATATATATATATATATATATATATATATATATATATATATATATGATGATGCTTTTACTTTATCATATGATGTTTCACATTGTGTCTCATTTTTTGTATGATGATTGTGTGTACAATGTGAAATTGTGTCTCTCTTTATGCTCTATTATATACATGATGTGATGTGAGAAGTCTTCTTGTTTCTGAAATGTTGATATTGGATTTTCGTTCCTTTAGTCAACAAAGATTTCTTGTGTTGATGAGTTTTTAGGTATATATCATTGTGATGCACCTTCGTGTTTTCTCGATTCTATTTTGGCATCACTTTAAAAATATATCCCATCTTTAGACTCGCATGATTGTTTTAGTACTTATTTAGAATGATTTTGTTTTTCTACTCCCACTTTTTGGATAATGCCATAGGAAGAGAGAAATAAACATATCATAATTTTGTGCTAAGTAAATTCTAAACTTGAATCTAAGATTGAAGTTGCCTTAGATTAAGGGGAAGTAAGACATAATGAACTTGGATTATAAAATCCTAAATTTCTAGCATTAAAATCATTTCAATCATGCATGTCTTACGTGCTTACTTCAATTGATCTATAGATGCCCTTATAAATATTGACTAACTTTATTGGCATCTTTGTAGTGGAGGGTAAGTGTTTGTTAAGCACATTATTTATGTTTTTGTTTATGGTTGTTTGTCATCATCAAAAGGGGGGAGAATGTTGAGTATTGGACTTCTCCATACTTGGTGTTGATGATGAGCAAACATAAATACTTGTGACTAATCCCTTATTTGCAGTTAATCAATTGCTTAAGCATATCATGACGATCAATTAGCAATGGATGTCACTCAAGGATCAATCAAAGTATGAAAAGTGGATTGGAAGATCAAAGATGGTGAATGAAGCTCCCAGAAGACTTCAAGCGCATTCTTTAGACAAAAGAGAGGCTATTACAAGATGTAATCTTTTTATTCTCTTCTAGTATGTAGCTTAGAAGTAGAACTATATTGGAGCACACATACATATCTTTATTTCGGTCCTAGGAAATCAGTAGATTACATTTCCTTAGCCTTCAATTATCATTTCTCAAGCATGTACATTTTGGGATTTCAACAGGCGCCTGCTGAACGTTTTACAGGCGCATGTCTCCAAACAGTTGCATGTGATTTGTTCTACAGCATCTGTTATGCACATACTTTATCAATTGGGTTTTGGCCTTTCAGCTTTAACTCTAGCCAGGCAACTACTGTACAAAAGACAGGCGCCTGTCCAGGTTACATTCGCCTGTGAATTGTTAGTCAGTCGCCTGTCTATCTCCTGCCCAAAGATCATTTTCTTCTTCATACGGCCAGACGACTGATGTTGGATTGACAGTCGCCTGTCCAAGACACATGCGACTGTGAATGCTTCACCAGTCGCCTGTCGATTCTTTCTCTGCAACTCTGCTCTATGGAAAGTTTCACTTATTAGGGACAGACGACTGATCTTGGTTCCACAGCCGCCTGCCCATGGCACATGCGCCTGTGAGTTCCACATCAGTCGCATGTCCTGTCTTCCCAACATTTTCAGAATTTTCTCAGCTTACTTATGTTGCGACCAGTCACTTGTAGAAGGGTTTTTAGTCGCCTGTTAGGTTTATAGGCACTTGTCAGTCCTGTTGGAAGCAACGATCTAGAATCTTTAGTTTGATGATGAAAAACGTATGTTGCTATTTAACGTTTGTGCTAAGTATGTTTCAGTGATGGCAAGGATGTAAATCTTTAAAGTGATGACTAAGTCAATCGTTGGAGGAATTGCTATTCATATAGCAAATGGGCTTGGTCATAGTGCTATACACCTAGCAAATTGGACTCGGTCCAATATGGGATGAGATGGAGAGAATCACTATGGTTTTATTCATATCAATTAGAGATTTGGGCAATCTAATATTCCTATCCAAATATCAATTAAGATCCCATACAAATCTCCAATTCCTATTTGATAATGATCAAATCAATTACAAAGATATTCCTCTAACCAATTTCTATCTCTACTTGGATTCTCCCCATCCATCCACATGCCTACAATCCCAAGAAACACCTCTTTGCCGCACATACCCTACCCCAATAAATACTCCTTTTCAAAGTGTTGGATCCTGTGGATGTCAAACAACACTAGAGGAGGTTGAATAGTGTTGTTCAAATATTAAACTTTTTTGTTCGTTGATCAGTACAATTAAAAACCTTCTAATGTTGCCTAAGAAACCAAGTAGAGTGATCTACGCTTGGTTCTTATTCAACAAAGTAATCTTATAAAGAATGTTAACAGAGTGATCTCACAGCAGGTAGTCGACTCCCTCAAAGTGGTAGTAGACTCGCAGAGAGTTTGAGTGTAAAGCACAACTGAACAATGAGATAATATAAAGATAAGATTACAAGCAATATATCTTTACACAACGGAAATAAATAAATTAACTTTGTAATTGTATAAAAGAATGAATTACAAAGATACCAATTATCGATAAGTAATGTAAAATACTGTTATAGGGAATATAAACAAACTTAGAAAATGCAAACGCAAAGACACAGATTTCTATCTTGGTTCCCCACAACTTGGGTATGTCCAGTCCCCGACCAATCCGGTACGAGATTTTCCACTATTGTCTTAGCAATACAAGTACGTAACTTCACTCGTTAGGATTTCCCAAACACCTAGCCTTGACCAGGATTTCCGACTACCGAGACTTGTCTAGTATTTCCAACCATCTAGACTTTGTCTAGAATTTCCCATAGTCCCTTATAACACGGGAATTTTCAATTCAAAGTCTTCTTCAAAGACTTGCAACAAATATGAAATTTATTACAAGATTTCCTAAAGCCAAAAGAATATATTTGTGTATATGTGGCTTAAAGAAAATCGGAAAAATCTTGATCAAATTAAATGATATAGATGAGCACAAATTTGATCAAAGGAGTTATCTTGAAAATTGATCTTCTAAAAATATGCACTTGGGCTTTTAGAGATCAAAGATAAAGTATTTTTAATCTTTGAAAGAATATAATTATAAAACATAAAGATTAAAAAAAAGACTTGTATTTTGAATCTCAATATAAGAAGCTTTTAGCTTTGGAGATCAAAAATAAGTAATTCAAAAAAGGTTATCTTGAAAATGATATTCTAAAATATGCACTTGGGATTTAGAGATTAATGATCAAGATTTTGATCTTTGAAAGAAATATAAAAGTTAAGAACACATCATATTATTTAATGATACTATCATGTTATCTAAGTTACTAACAAGTTTATCAAAATGTTTGTAACGTTATCGCTAGCAATGGAAACTAGCTGAAGCTAGGAAGTAAGGCGTACGAGTTATCAACTATCATCAATATTATTAGGTCCAAGGTTGAGTAACAAGTTATCGACCTACGGAGCATGCTACATCATTGTTAAGTCAACTTGGTAATCGACCTATACTAGCGGTTCGAAGCTATTAATAAACTGATAATAAGGAGTTCTAAGTGAACGTCACTAACCGATATAAAGAGACGATCCTCTACGATGCTACCGGGGGTTGCCACGTAATGTCAGCGGTGGACAGAGGCTAGAGAGGCATCGTAGCAGCGTGAATGAGGGCCGACAACAAACCCGGGGTTGTCGTATGTCACCACGCACGGAGGAGAGCGCAGCCGTGCGTCTGGGCATTGCTGCGAGCGCCAAGGGAGAGCACAGGTCGGCGAAAGACTGTCGGGGGTTTGGGATCATCGGAGAGGGCTGTGCACCGTGGGTTCGCTGCTGCGCACTAGGAGGCGCTGCCTATAATGCCCTGATAGCTACTGCACAAGTACTAGAGTGGGGGTGAATAGTACTTTAAAATAATTAAGAAGATAATTCCTAATTATCTTGCAAACTCAACCAACAATGCGGAAATGAAAATGTTGACAACAAAGAAAACAATCGCAAACAAACGAATTAACGGGTTCGGATCCACCCAAGTCTCCCCGACTTGTTCCCGGTGATCCTACGTCCCAAACACCCAGATCCCCTCCGGATACTTGAGTTAGAATCCTCTAACTAAAATTTGCACTATGAAATACTTGTAGAAAACCTCTACAAGATCAAATCATACACAAATGAAAATGTGACTCCCACAAACCAGGATCACAAACAACTCTCACAACCGAGAGTAAAACTTGCAATATTCAAAGTAATTGAAATAAGAAATGCTTACCACAAAACCCTATGCCTTGAGTAAAACTTACGATTTAGGGCAAGAAGGATTTTGGGGAAGATGAGAGCACCAAACCCTAGCTCCAAGATGTTGACCAGCAATGGGAGGCTAGGAAGATGTTGGTGACCTTGGATCAAGCTCTTGGCTTGAGTGGCTCACAATAAATGTGAATCTCTCTTTGGAAATAAGAGTGAGTGAGAGATTCTTGAGAAATGAATGATCTTGGAAATGAGAATTAATGCTTCTCTTTGATTCTCTAAACTTCAATAAATATCAGCCTTGAATGCTATGAAAGAAGCCCTTCAAGTTTATATAGGATAGAGGAAAGAGAGAGCAAAAATCGTGGCATTTAATGCTCCAACGGCTCTATTCTGAAGCAGACTAGTCGGTTAAAGAAGGATCACTGACCGACTAGTTTCTCAATAGTCGGTCGGTGATTCAACTTGACCGACTAACTGGAGAACAGCCAAAAGGTGAAGTTCAGAAGATAGAGAACTAGTCGGTCTAAGAAGACTTGCCAACCGACTTGTTTCACAACTAGTCGGTCGGTGAGTGTTCTTTGACCGACTAAGAGATGAAATCAAATAGGCTGAATACAAGTTGAACTAGTCGGTCTAAGAACAAATTCCAACCGACTAGTTTCTCAACTAGTCGGTCGCCAGTTGTTCTTTGACCGATTAATGATAAACAATAGCTCAGGCTGAAAAACTGAATACACAACTAGTGGGTCTAAGAAGGTTCACCGATCGACTAGTTGTTAAACTAGTCGGTCGGTGAACCTTCTTGGACCGACTGACTGTAAACAGTAAAGAGCTGAATTTGAACAAGGCATTCTAGTCCATTCAAGAAGTTCAAGAAGGATTGCTGACCGACTAGATTACCATCTAGTCGGTTGGTTCTTTTTCTTGAACCAACTAACATGCACAAGAAGCCGTGATGAGAAGCGTTAAGCTTCGGGAAAGATTCTATGTGCTTCTAATAAGATCCTAGCTCTAAGATATGAGCATTATGAAGATTAAAACGTAAGACCTACTCAAGGCTTAACATTCTACAAAAAGAAGCTAGAAGACAATAAATAAACCTTGACGAACCGTCTTCAAAAGATTCAATCGAATCTTCTTGACTTCAATAATGGTCCTTGAGCTTCAACGAAGCTTCAAGCACGCGATCACGCACTTTGAGAAGTCTTGAGACGTTGCTTTAGATGTTCATAGAAATTTGGCGATGATCTCCATAACTGCGCTCACAAAGAGTTAGTTCACGATATTTATGTTTGTTCATCATCAAAACCAAATCCGGAGAATCAATACTCAACATTCTCCCCCTTTTTGGTGATGGCAAACCAACATAAATAATAATCAATAATAATGATTCAAATGAAATTTACTTACTCCCCCTGCATTGATGACACGTTAATTCCATATTAAACAATAATCATAAGCATCAAGCAGACGAGAAAAGTATAAAATGTGAATCCAATTATCGAAATTTAGGATCTAAATCCATTTTTATATCTTAACTCCCCCTGAATCTAACATATCAAATTAGATTCACGGTAAATTGCTTTAAATTATCATTTAGCACATCGTCATTATTAATTCTCTCCCCCTTTGGCATAAGCAAAAAGAGCGAGAGGGAGGAAAACAACGACAACAACAATGGCTAAAATAAAAGCACGGGAGTCGTAGAATACGACCACGGTTCAAATGGCACCATTGTAAAATCACGAAGAAAATCAAAGTGTGCCAACGAGACCATAGTCGAAATTCGAAAAATAAAATCATCAAAACTCAAATCAATTTCACGTATTGAGTTATGGAACATACTCTCCAATATCAACATTCTTGATGAATTAAGTGCATGGAAAACAATTCTATGTTTTCATAGAATTAATTTCTATTAAATCAAGATAGTCGTCGAACGACGAAGTCAATATCAGAGACAAAAAGAATATAATGCGCACAATGAAGTAAACGTCAACACGATGTGTGTGTGTATATATATATATATATAATATATATATATATATATATTAAATATAAAAAATCATGAGTGATTATCGAAGAGGAGGACAGGGCGATCTCGGCACAGCACCTAGGGTTCCTAGCGGCCATGGAGGAGGAAATTTGGCGGCCACATATCGGAGACCCTCTGGCGACGGATCTCTGGGAGCGGCCCCTCCTACGTCCAAGTCGGTAGGGGTGTTGGATTCAGGCACCATAGGTGGGTCGGACTCGGACTGGCAGATCGTGAGAAGGAAGAAGGAAGCACGTGCCTATCAACCTCAGCGTGGTGGACCTCGGGGAGGCTATTATGGCAAGGTTCAACGGGGGCAACGTTCTCATCCCCATCTGATCAAGGGGCCTAATCCGGGGACGTTTTCTGGGCGTGTTGCTCCTAAGGTGTTTGACAGAATGACAAAGCGAGATCCTGTGCAATTACAACCTATTTTGGTCAATCCAGCTGCAGCAAAGTTAAGCTGGTCTGAAGTGTGTTCCAACAGACGTTCATATGGTGACTCTGTGGGGGATGAAATTCATTCCTCCAAAGACTCGAATGGATGGCACTTGTGTGGCTCGGGTTCCCAATTCACTACTTGAGAAGGGAGCAGAGCAATGGAAATCAACTCTGGTGGGATATGTCCTGGGGGAGACTCCATTGTTTGGCCAGATTCAGGCTTGGATGGAGAGGCTTTGGAAGCCTAGAAATAGAGTTCAAATCTTCAGTAAGGAGAACGGAATTTTTTACTTTAGATTTGAGTCCCATGATGACTGTGAGAGGATACTACATGGTGGTCCGTGGCTCTTCGATGGGCGACTTGTGGTGCTTAAATTATGGAGTCCTTCCCTTAGGCATGACCGTGACATCCTTACTTCGGTTCCTGTTTGGATGCAAATGCATGGGGTGCCTGTCAACATGTGGAATTTGGATGTGCTTAACATCCTAGCCTCTGTTGTTGGGAATCCCCTTTGCTTGGATCGTGCAACGGCAAAAGTGGAGCGGCTAATTTTTGCAAGATGCCTGGTTGAGGTGGACGCTAGGATGCCTTTACCAAAGAAGGTCGAAGCTGAGCTCGATGATGGGACTGTGTTGACTTTTGACGCAATATATGAAGCTGAACCGCCGAGGTGTAGTTCGTGTATCTGCTTTGGGCACTCCGATTTGCAATGCCCTTCCCAGTCCAAGATGGCAACTCCACAGAACAAGGGGAAAGATCTTGATCTCAATGTCCAATGCATCAGGCTTGTGCCTGGGCAGTCATCAGATGCACAATGTTCGGATCCTCCTGGGGACTGTCACGCAGGAGTACAGCCAAATGAGGGAATGGATTTAGGGTCCAATGGAATTTCTGACATTCTTGGTGACTCCCTGGGCGGGGGTGGAACCACAACGGCCGCTGGTTCTGACAAGACTTGGGTGCCAAAGCTAAAGAGAGTGGTTCATAAACTCAACCTATTGCTCATTCTGAAACGTACAGCATTCTCTGAGCAAGTCCAAACAGCTTGCCCTGGAAAGGAACCATCATGCCATGTGGCCAGCCCTGTAGCCTCCCCTAAGGGCCACTCAGGCAAAACTGATGATATATCGCTACCTCAGGAGCCGCTATATGTGAATCCGGACTGGGAAGAGGAGCTTTCTGAATTTCTTAATGATCAGGACTCTTCAAAGCGGAGGAAGGCAGGATCTGTAACTGCTACACGGCGGAGCACCAGACTGAAGTAGTTGGGTATGCCTGACTAAAGTTACTTTTTTAAATATTATTATCCAATGACCATTCTAATCTGGAATACAAGGGGATTGAATAATGTTGTGAGGCGACGGGACCTCCGGGATAGAATAAAGAATCTTGCTCCATCAATTATTGTTTTGTTAGAAACCAAGTTAAAGGCTGGGCCTTGCCGCATGAAATCTGGCCTTCCTCAAAACTGGATTGAGTTTGATAACTTTGCGTTACATGGGGGGGACGCATCTTGATGGGCTTGGACCCGCTTGTATGGCAGGCCAGTATTATTTCCACTTCAGCTCAGCACATTACGGTACGATGTACTAATGTGGGTGGATTCATGTTCGTCTTATCTGCGGTATATGGGAGTAACAGACCGGAAGACAGGAAGGACTTATGGGACTCACTCAAGGAGGATGCGGCAACACTCAATAATGAGGCTTGGTTGGTTGGGGGTGACTTTAACTGCATAATGTTTGCAAATGACAAGGTTGGTGGCCGTAGGGTGGAGGCCAAAAAACTATCAGAATTCAACAATTGTCTCTCTGCCTGCCGTCTACAAAATCTGAAGAGTACGGGGAAACGCATGAGTTGGTGCAATAGACGTACGGGGCCTCGGCGTATTTCAGCTCAACTAGACCGTGTCCTATACAACAGTACCTGGATTGACAAACTGCCGAACTCCTTCTTTGATTATTTGGATCCACACACCCGTGATCACTCACCTATGATTGTTAACCTCCACCCTCAGGTACACTCTCAGCCGAAACCATTCAAATTCTTTAACCATTGGACAAATTTATCGGGGAATCATGATATTCTGAATTCAGCTTGGCAACAAAATTATGAAGGAACACACATGTACCGCCTAATTAGTAAGCTGAGGGGGCTAAAACTGGGGTTGAAAGTTTGGGCTAGAGATCACCAAACAAATAACAGAATCCATTCATGCCGCAGCCAGCTTGAGGCAGTTAGGAGCCACTCCTCTCTTCACACTGATATGGAACTGCAGGAGAGGGAGAAAAATTTATGCAATGAGCTTGCAAATCTCCTTTCCATGGAAGAGGAGATGTACCGTCAACAGAGTAGACAAGATTGGTTGGAGCTGGGGGATAGAAATACAACATTTTTCTACAATGCGATGCGGTCAAGACAATGCCACAACAACTTATTGCACCTACTTGATGTGAATGGTGTCCAGTGTAAATCCTATGAAGAAATAAAGTCAGCGGCTCTAAACTACTACAAGTCCCTATACAATCAAGGCCACTATTGGAATGTATTCCCTAGGCTTGTTCCCAGGAAAAAGCTTAAACTTGATACTGCTAGGTGGCTAGAGAGGAAAGTTACTATGGAGGAAATAAAAGCTGCGGTCTTCACGATTGGTGCATCCAAAGCTCCTGGACCTGATGGTTTCAATGGGTTTTTCTTCCAGCGCAATTGGAATTTAATTGAAGCCGATGTTGTTACAGCAGTGCAAACTTTCTTCAGATCAGGCTCTCTGTTGCGGCAGGTGAATCATACTTTTTTAACATTAGTCCCTAAAAGTTCTAATGCTTCCTCGCTCAGTGATTACAGGCCTATAGCCTGCTGCAACGTAATTTATAAGATTATTAGCAAGGTCATCTGCAACAGGCTTCGGAGAATTATTCATGATTTGGTTTCCCCGAACCAATCGGCGTTCCTTCAGGGAAGAATGCTTTCTGACTGTGCCCTACTGGCCCATGAGCAGATCAGAGATTTCAGTAACCCAATGGGGGCCAGAGGATGCCTAAAGCTGGACCTCAGGAAGGCTTTCGACAGTGTAAACAGGGAGTTCGTGTACTTTATTCTGCACCAGATGGGATTTGGCGCTAAGTTCATTTGTTGGATCAAGGAATGTATATCTACGGCCTCCTTCTCTGTCATGGTCAATGGCTCTCCAGTTGGATTCTTTGATGGAAACAGAGGACTGAGACAAGGTGATCCTCTCTCTCCCTACCTATTTGTCATTGTAATGGAAGCTTTCTCCCTCCTACTTGCCAAGGCTATCACAAAGCGAAGCATACAACCTATGAGACGGGCTGGCTCTATATCTCACCTTCTGTTTGCTGATGATTTGCTGGTTTTTTGTCGAGGAAACCGGAAATCACTTGGTGGCCTAAAGAACTTATTGGAGGAGTTCAGGAATTTCACAGGCTTTGAGATCAATTGGGACAAGAGTATCTTTATGTTTAGCAAAGGAGTGAAGAATCCAGGAGAGCTAGCTGATTTTTTGGGGGCTAAACATGAGAATACAATCACTACTTACTTGGGGCTTCCGCTTTCTTCTAACTACCCCAAAGCTCAAATGTATAGTCGGCTGATTGATAAGTGCAGGAAAAGAATGAGTGGATGGGCTTCCTCCCTCTTATCCACTGCAGGGCGAATTGAGTTGGTAAGGACTGTTATATATGGCATGATATTCTTCTGGGTCCAGGTTTATAAAGTTCCCACCAGTGTGCTGCGATCTCTTACATCCATGTGCAGAAGTTTCATATGGGGCAATACTAAAGCATGGGCATGGAGTGACTATTGCATGCCTAAGGCGGAAGGAGGAGTAGGGCTAAGATTGCTCTCCGATCTGAACCTAGCAGCGGGCATCAAGCTTACATGGAGGCTCCTCAAATCTGACGGCCTATGGGCGGAGTATATGCAAGCCAAATATAAGGATGCTTCAAAATTCTATGAAGCCAAAGGGGGCGTTGCACAATCTGGAACATGGAAATTCTTGCTTAATTGCAGAACCATTTCTCAGCAATTAATTATGAGGAAGGTTAGGGATGGAAAGAATACTCTTTTTTGGCATGATAATTGGCTCCCCTGTGGCCCTCTCAAAAGCATTTACGACATTCCAGATGGTGCGAGTGGGAAAAAAGTTAGTGACTATTGGGATGGATCGATGTGGATTAACAGTGCGGACATTCAGTCCATTAGGCCGATGCTGTAACACCTTGCCTTGACTCCAGGAATTGATTTATGGGAATGGAAGTTTGGCCAAAGTTTTAAGTTCAAGGAAGCTTGGAATGCTGTGCGCAACAAGGGGGCTCCTTTTCCTTACTTTAAGCTTGTATGGTTCAGTAGATGCATCCCAAAAATGTCAATTACCCTACTCCGTGCTTTTAAAGATAAACTCCAAACAAAGGTTCGAATGGAGAGATGGCGCTCCCTTCCTTCAAATAGCTGTGAGTTGTGCTCGGGTCCGGTCCCAGAGTCCATAAACCATCTCTTTTTTGAGTGTCCCTACTCCAGCTACATCATGCGCAGGTCCCTCCTAAAGCTTGGCACCGGGGGACCAAGGGAACTATCTCTCCCTGAGGTAGGCACTTTTTATTTATTAACTTACAGGAAGAATGGCGTGCTTTCTTTGTTGGCGAAAGTTGTCTTGTCCTCTGTCACATGGCATCTATGGCGAGAGCGCAACAGGCGCGTTTTTGATAAGATCCAAAAACCCAAAGTCGCTTTGTTTCAAGACATTGTTGCCGATGTCCGTATTCTGCTCCGCAACCAAGATGATTTCGAAGTGGAGGCTTCTGTTCCCCTTGGGAATTATTGACACTGGGGAATTATTGACACTGGCTAAAGCTTATGGGAAAGATCAATTGCATAGGGTATTTCTCAGCTGCCTTCTGCGGTTATGGCCTGGGTTTGGGAATATAAATTGCGCACTGCATTGGATTGTCAAGCACTGAGCCGATGTGTAGTACTTGCTGTAGGCGCCATGCTTTGCTCCGACCTTTGGCAGCGGGCTTGGGTAATTCCAGTGCTTGCGGGCGCCATTGTTAACATTTTGCTGCTGGGTGTTTAAATTGTAGGGGTTGGTTTAAATTGTATTTTAAATGTCAACACGATGTGTGTGTGCAAATATATATATATATATATATATATATATATATATATATATATATATATATATGTATATATATATATAAGAACATGGATACATCAAAAGTATACATCTGCCAACAATAATATAAACGATCGAACGATCGGAGCACATCATACAACATATGTCACAACGGACAACAAAATGAACATACAACAAAAGTGTATCAACAAAACATCAAAAATACATCAAAAGTCATAACCACCCAAGCTATCCTACCCCACACTCTCACTACAAAATATATCATCCAATGTGCATAGGGAGAGTCCTCCAATGCAAGCTTAAGAGGCAGAGGGAGGGCAGCAGCAGCAGCATGCTCTGCAGGAGGGGTGGTGGTCTCTGGAACAACTGGAATGTCAACTGATGGGAGAGTGGCAACGGAAGTGGTCTCGGGAGCACAAACAGACGAAGTATCCACCGGAGAAATGGTGGCAGCAGGTGTGCTCTCGGGATCACCAGCAGAAGTAGCAGCAGCACGAGCAGACGTACCCTCAGGGGCACGAGCAGCAGATCCAACAAGCTCCTGGAGCTTATCCTCATCCATCTCCTCATCGTCAGAAACAGATGGAGGAACCTCAATGCCTAAGTGAGAAAAGATGCGAGCAAGCATCACCTCAGAATGAGAGACACGAGACTCCACACGTCTCAGAGAAACAGCAAACTCAGCGAGTGTAGGAGGAGGAGGAGGAGCTGAAGCTGAAGGGGTCGTCCTCTGAACATGACGAAGCACCGCAAGAGACTTCTTGACGGCCGTCACATTCAGGGGAGGACCAAGAGGATGCTCATCATCGGGAGGGAGAGGGACACCGAAACGACGGAAAACAAGTGTCAAAAGGCAATGGTATGGGATGTGAGCTGATTTTGTGGACTTTCGGATACATTCGAAAGAGTCCATCTTATCAAGGATAATCCTAGCCCAATTGATCTCGCTCCCCATGAAAAGAGCGTAGATTAGCTTATGAAATGGTTGGGAGGGTAAGCTAGATGAGCCGTACTTCGGAAGGAGGCACGACTTCAGGATAAGATTAAGAACCCAGGCATTCGGCTTAAACGACTTCGAAGGGACGCCAATCATGGCGGGAGGGACAACATGAAACATCTCGGCAAGCATGGTCTGGTCAAGATCAGAAATATCATCCACAGAGATATCAGCTGGAAGAAGGCCAAAAGATGAGACACCTATCAACTCCCCTAAAATCTATGCAGTGAGGACAATACGTGTCCCCAAGATAGTGGACTCAATTGAGTGGGTGTCGTCATACTGACCCCGGACACGATTCGCATAGAATAGCTTGACGATACGGGGGTACGGGTGAGGGTTCGCCTTGGGGTCATGGCGAAGATAATCTATAAGGCCACTATACGAAAGAAGATCGGCGAGATGTGGAAAATCAGAGAACTGAACGAAGTGCTCCAATATCAATGGACAGTGCTCAATACGGTTGTAAGCTGCGAGACACAACGGGTCATCGCGACACAACGATATATCGACACCGCCCAATGGCATGTGAGCCTTCCCCTTAGACGGACGAGTGCTAGATCGAAGAGGAGGAGTAGGAGCCCTAGCGGTATGCTCGGTCTCCGGAATATACTCTGTGTCGGAGTCATCGGGAGGAGTGGGAGCACGGAATGAGCTGGGCTTAGATTGAGTAGATCGGGCTCTAGGCTTAGCGGTCGCCGTCCTCTTCTTCTTAAGAGGAGGCGAAGAGGAGGATGGACGGGTCGATTTGACACGGTGTTTGGTTTGAGGGGGGTCCGTAGACGGAGACTCTACGGTCATGGGTGACGGACGCGAGGGTTCGATGGGGATACATGTATTCGCCATACTCGAGACGAGACAACGATCAAACAAACTAGAACTCGAAATCTAGGTCGGAAGAACAAACCTAGAACAAACCCTAAACCAAACGAAAATCGAAGAAACCTAACCCTAGATGCTGAGAGGGAGAGATACCTAGGTGGAGGAGAGGGATCGACGGCAGGAGATGGTCGGAAATCAACGGCAACCGGCAGAGGAGAGTGAGAAGTCGAAGGTGTTTTGGGCTGAGGAAGATTTTCGCATCGATTAGAATAGATTCTAATCGGTGCGGGACTGTTTAAATCGACTGGGAAGAGGAAAAGACGGAACATCCCTGCGCATTTAGTCGGTCACAGTTCAAGTGCTGACCGACTAGATGACGATCTAGTCGGTCGGCCAATGAGCTTAAACCGACTAAGTGCAAACAGTAACTGAGGCCAAAATTAGGGCTTGAGTTAGTCGGTCTGAGTTCATTCACTGACCGACTAGAACTGAATCTAGTCGGTCGGCCAATGAACATGAACCGACTAAAAGAGTCCAAAAATTTGAAATGTCGAAATTTTGAGTTCTCTCCTAATCGCACTTGGACGAAACATCGAAATACTCTTATACATCATTATACTACCCCATAAAACATCGAAAATCGTTAATACCACGTTCATGAATAATTCAAGCATAAATTCCGAAAATTTAACCAAACATCCAGAAAATCTCAACTAATCTAGCATGAGCATATATAAAGAAATTTAATATCATGCAAGATTATTGAAAATATGAATCCTAAATCTTGGATTCGCCCATAATCCCCAATTCTCGACGTAACCGCACAAAGGAGTCTTCCTTGAGTGGTTTTGTGAAAATATCGGCGATTTGCTTCTGGGTTTCAACGTACACTAAAATGATGTCCTTTTTAGCAACATGATCATCTAAGAAATGGTGACAGACATCTATGTGTTTAGAACTGGGAATGGTGTACCGGATTCTGAGAGAGACACATTGCACTTTGGTTGTCCACCATGATAGGGCAAGTATCACAGTTTATACCAAAGTCTTTAAGAGTGTGTCTCATCCAAAGAACCTGAGCACACGCAGCACCGGCGGCAATATATTCCGCCTCGGTGGTTGAAAGTGATACTGAATTCTGCTTCTTGGAAAACCAAGAGATAAGAAAATTTCCTATAAAATGGCAAGTGCTGTCGGATTTGCATCCCGCGTAATCTGCGTCACTATATGAGATTAACTCATATGTGCTAGACTTTGGATAAAGTAATCCAAAGTCAAGTGTGTAACTTAAATAACGGAAAATACGTTTTACCGCTACTAAGTGAGATTCCTTAGGTTGACACTGATAACGAGCACATACACATACGGCAAACATAATATCGGGCCTACTAGCAGTAAGATATAATAAACTACATATCATACCTCTATATAGACGAATGTCTACATCTTTACCGGCCGTATCTTTATCAAGATGTGTAGTAGTGCTCATTGGAGTCTTCTTGCCCGAGGCATTCTCCATTCCAAATCGTTTTAGTAACTCCACCGTGTACTTGGTTTGGTGGATGAAGATTGCATCGTTCATTTGGCGAATTTGGAGACCTAAGAAATATTTGAGCTCACCCATGTGGCTCATCTCAAATTGATCCTTCATAACATTAGAAAACTCTTCGCAAAGAGTAAAGTTAGTAGCATCGAAAATGATATCATCAACATAAATTTGAACTAAAATAATATCATTATTCGAATACTTAACAAATAATGTAGAATCAACTTCACCCATTTTAAAACCCAAATCTAAAAGAAGGTTCTTTAGACGGTCATACCAAGCTCAAGGAGCTTGTCTCAAACCATAAAGTGCTTTCTTAAGTTTGAAAACATGATGTGGAAATTTTTCATTTATAAAACCCGGAGGTTGAGAAACATAAACTTCCTCAACGACATCTCCGTTTAAAAACGCACTTTTTACATCCATTTGAAAGAGTTTAAAATCTTTATGGCATGCAAAAGATAACAATAACCTAATAGATTCTAATCTAGCTACCAGAGCACAGGATTCTTCGAAATCTATACCTTCCTCTTGCCGGTAGCCTTGAGCTACTAACCGAGCTTTGTTCCGGACGACGATTTGGTTCTCGTCGGTCTTGTTCTTGAAAATCCACTTCGTTCCTATAACGGTGTGGTTCTTCGAAGGTAATGGAACAAGTTCCCAAACCTGATTCCTATCAAATTGAATGAGTTCTTCCTCCATGGCTAAGATCCAAGCACTATCTTCGCATGCTTCGTTAATATTCTTTGGCTCTATTGAGGAGGCAAAGGCACAATGAGCGAAGTAGTGGACTTGAGATCTCGTCTTGACACTATCAAGTATGTTGCCAATGACTTGCTTATTGGGATGGTCACGAACTGTATGAAGCCATTTGGGAATTCTCTGATCACCAGGAACATTCTCAAAAGTATCATCAGTAGGGTTAGTATCAATAGAATCAATAGAATTAGAATTACCAATAGAATCACATAAAACATCCATGGAGTCATCATCATTAGTAATTCTAGTAGGGACAAAATTTTCATTGAATGAAACATGAAGTGATTCCTCGATTGTTGAGGTTCGTTTGTTGTATATCCGGTAGGCCTTGCTACTGGAGGAATATCCAACAAATATTCCCTCATCGGATCTTGGATCAAATTTGTCCAAACTACCATACATGTTTTTAATAAAACATTTTGCGCCGAAAACTGGAAAATGTTTAACTTGAGGCAATCTACCAAACAACAATTCATAACAAGTTTGTTTGGTGCCGGGCCTCAAAAGTATTCTATTAAACACATAGCAAGCGGTATGTATCGCTTCTGCCCAAAATTGATGGCCAAGTTGGATATCATCAAGCATAGTGCGAGCACATTCCACTAGCGTCATATTCTTCCTCTCAACAACACCATTTTGAGGGGGTGCGCGAGGGAAAGAAAAGGTGTGAGTAATACCAACTTCATCACAAAAATTTGAGAAAGACTCATTCTCAAATTCCCCTCCATGATCACTACGAATAGTGACAATGGTGGTTCCAATGAGATTTTGTACTTTCTTAACAAATATTGTGAAGTTTTCAAAAACATCATTTTTATTACTTAAGGAAAATACCCAAGTAAATCTAGAAAAGTCATCAACGATGACATGTCCATATTGTGCATTTCCTAATGAAGCAACTCTAGTTGGCCCAAAAGATCTAGATGTAATAGCTCTAGAGGCCGCTTAGATGAAATGCTTTTCTTAGGTTTAAATGACGATTTAGGAAGCTTGCCTCGTTGACACGAGTCACAAAAGCTTTTCTTTTGAAAGACAAGCTTAGGAAAGCCTCTAATAGAATTTAACTTGGAAAGCTTAAAAAGTGTTCCAAAGTTCACATGACCAAAACGTCGATGCCATAAGTGTTGTTCACTCGTGTTGGCAATGAGACATTGTTCATGTGATCTTGGAAGATCTAATATATAAATATCCTTATGACGTGTGCCAGAGAATAACAAATCATTATTATCTTTTCTCAAAATATGACACATTCCTTTCACAAAGCTAACTTTGTAACCTTTGCCACAAAGTTAGCTTATTGAAATAAGATTGTGGTTTAATCCTTTAACAAGGTAAACATCACTTATTAGTGGTTTAGAAGGATTACCTACTTTACCAACACCAATGATGGTTCCGCTCTCGTTGCCTCCAAAGACGACTCGGTTCCCATTTGCAATGGACACCACACCGGAGAGCAATTGAGCATCACCCGTCATGTTTTTTAAACACCCGCTATCGAGTATCCAATTATTCTTGGAGCTAAATTTGGATTTGTTGCTCCGTTTCTTTTTCTTGAGTACCTAAGGATAAACATATCATTCCATGGTACCCAAGGTCATTGGGTCCTAAAAGATTAGACCTTTGGAAGCCAAGTCCAATTGGACTTAGACTTCCCCACATAATCATCATTATGCACTACATTCATGAAATAAGAATTCATATAAGCTTATTTTTCATGCATATTGGTGTTCTTCGGGCCCCAAATAGTGCATATTTTGGGTGCCTTATTCCTATTGGGAGCATGCATACGTTGTTGATGTCTACGTGATGCATGTCATGGATATGCATATGGCACATGATGAAATGGTGGTGGCGACATATGATATAATGCATGATGGTAATCATTCATATGATAATGTGGATGAGCATATGCATGTGGAGGAACATGTGCGTGAGGGTGTCTCACTTGGTGTGCACGTGCCCGTGGACGTGTATCATAAAAATCATCATAATTGTGAACCGGTGGAGTAGGATGTGTGTTCCTACGTGGCATGGTATTGGTGTACATAAATGCATGACCCTTCTTTGGAGGTCCACCCAAAGTGGGTTTCTATCCAAACGAGGGTGTGTACGAAGTGGAAGCACCATTGGTAGATGAACTACCAATAGAGTGTTTGCTCCCATTCGTTGATGCATCGGAAGTTGGCCTAACAAAGGTAGTAGACGATTTGGATAAATTTCCCATCTTATACCCCAAGCCAATGTGATGATTGGCCGGAAGTAAGTCATTTAGGATTTTATCCAAATGATCCTTAACTTTATTGAATTTATTAATTCGGCCTAATGTGCACTCATACTTCTCGGTGAGAGAACGCATAGAAGCATCCAAGGTGGACACTTGCGATGTGAGCACATAAACACGAGATTTGAGATTCTCATTCTCAATACTCAAAGTAGAGTTTTGAGAAGTCAAATCCGCTATCTTGTGTTTCTCTGAATCCTCAATATGAACATGCTCAAGTTGAGATTTGAGATTTACAATCTCATTTCTCAAGTCTTCAACAACAGTGTCGTTGTTGATGACGATAGGCTTAGGTGAGTTTTGGAGACTAGCTAGCTCATCTTTAGTCTTAGTATATCTATTTACTAGTTTAGAATACTTAGACCAAATTTGCTCGTTAGCTAATCTAAGGTCATCCATAGTTACCTCATCGCCTTCATCCTCGCTATCATCAGAGGAGGAGTCTTGATCATGTTTCTCTCTAGCCATGAAGCACATGTGTGCTTGCTCCACTTGTTTATCATCCGACTCTCCACTTGAGGAGTCCTCGTCGGAGTCGGTGAATGTGCTAACAAGCCCCTTCTTGTACCCTTTCTTATACTTCTTTGACTTGTCGAACTTTGGTGCCTTCCACTTCTCCTTTTGCTTGTTTTGAGGACAATCCGATTTCATGTGTCCTGGCTTGTTGCATTTAAAGAACAAAGGAGCGGAGGCTTTAGAAGAACTAAATTTAGATTTGTTCTTGAAATTACCTTTCCGGAAGAATCGGTTGAACTTCTTTGCCATGAGGGCAATGGATTCCAAGTCCAACTCGTCTTCCGAGTCTTCATCATCGGTAGATGTAGATGTAGATGGAGCGGCCTTGAACGCAATCGCCTTTTTCTTTGGCTCGTCTTGCTTCAAGTAAGACTTCATCTTGTCCTGCAACTTTAGTTTGCTATCCTTGCGTACCTCATAAGACATCAAGGTACCCATTAGTTGAATGACAGTATACTTACTCATATCATTACCTTCCTCGATGGAGAAGATACGCTTTTTCCAACAAGAAGGAAGTCCGTCAATGATCTTTGAGACTTTCTCCTTTTGGGTGTAGGTCTTTCCAAGAGCCTCCAACTCGTTGGTGATGTCAACGAATCGAGCATAGTACTCCTTCATCTTCTCACCCTGTTGCATATGAAATAATTCGTAATCTTTATTTACAACAACGAGTTTGGAGTCTCTTACCCTACTCGTTCCTTCATGCAAGATGAGGAGTGAGTTCCAGATTTAATATACACTCTTACATGTGCAAATCTTATTGAAGTCTTCGGGCTCCAAAGCGCATTGCAAGGCATTCATTGCCTTGGCATTGCTTACCTCCGTGGCGAACTCCGCGGTAGTCCACTTAGCGAAATCTTCTTCTGCGGGCTTGACATACTCCGTCAACATGGCTCTCCATAGTGAAGCGCTCCGGAGGAACGTTTCCATCCGGCATTTCCAGTACCCGTAATTGGTACCGTTGAAGAAAGGAGGCCTAGTCGAGGAGTGTCCTTCCATCACCGAAGAAGCTCCTTCACGGTTCCTGAAGGTGCTATAATCTGAAGGTGGACGAACGTTCTTGTTGTCGTTTGAAGACATAGCTATGAACTTGGCTTTGATACCAAATGTAATGCCATGATAGCTACTGCACAAGTACTAGAGGGGGGTGAATAGTACTTTAAAATAATTAAGAAGATAATTCCTAATTATCTTACAAACTCAACCAACAATGTGGAAATGAAAATGTTGACAACAAAGAAAATAATCGTAAACAAACGAATTAACGGGTTTAGATCCACCCAAGTCTCGCCGACTTGTTCCCGGTGATCCTACGTCCCAAACACCCGGATCCCCTCCGGATACTTGAGTTAGAATCCTCTAACTCAAATTTGCACTATGAAATACTTGTAGAAAACCTCTACAAGATCAAATCATACACAAATGAAAATGTGACTCTCACAAACCGGGATCACAAACAACTCTCACAATCGAGAGTAAAACTTGCAATATTCAAAGTAATTGAAATAAGAAATGCTTACCACAAAACCCTATGCCTTGAGTAAAACTTACGATTTAGGGCAAGAAGGATTTTGGGGAAGATGAGGGCACCAAACCCTAGCTCCAAGATGTTGACCAACAATGTGAGGCTAGGAAGATGTTGGTGACCTTGGATCAAGCTCTTGGCTTGAGTGGCTCACAATCAATGTGAATCACTCTTTAGAAATAAGAGTGAGAGAGAGATTTTTGAGAAATGAATGATCTTGGAAATGAGAATTAATGCTTCTCTTTGATTCTCTAAACTTCAATAAATATCAGCCTTGAATGCTATGAAAGAAGCCCTTCAAGTATATATAGGATAGAGGAAAGAGAGAGCAAAAATCGTGGCATTTAATGCTCCAACGGCTCTATTCTGAAGCAGACTAGTCGGTCAAAGAAAGATCACTGACCGACTAATTTCTCAACTAGTCGGTCGGTGAATCAACTTGAACCGACTAACTGGAGAACAGCCAAAAGGTGAAGTTCAGAAGATAGAGAACTAGTCGGTCTAAGAAGACTTGCCAACCGACTAGTTTCACAACTAGTCGCTCGGTGAGTGTTCTTTAACCGACTAAGAGATGAAATCAAATAGGCTGAATACAAGTTGAACTAGTCGGTCTAAGAACAAATTCCAACCGACTAGTTTCTCAACTAGTCGGTCGCTAGTTGTTCTTTGACCGACTAATGATAAACAGTAGCTCAGGCTGAAACACTGAATACACAACTAGTCGGTCTAAGAAGGATTCCAAACCGACTAGTTTAACAACTAGTCGGTCGGTGAACCTTCTTGGACCGACTAACTGTAAACAGTAAAGAGCTGAATTTGAACAAGGCATTCTAGTCGGTTTAAGAAAGATTGTCGATCGACTAGATTGCCATCTAGTCGGTTGGTTCTTCTTCTTGAACCAACTAACATGCACAAGAAGCCGCGATGAGAAGAGTTAAGCTTCGGGAAAGATTCTATGGGCTTCTAATAAGATCCTAGCTCTAAGATATGGGCGTTATGAAGATTAAAACGTAAGACATACTCAAGGCTTAACATTCTACTAAAAGAAGCTAGAAGACAATAAATAAAACTTGACGAACCATCTTCAAAAGCTTCAATCGAATCTTCTTGACTTTAATAATGGTCATTGAGCTTCAACGAAGCTTCAAGCACACGATCACGCGCTTTGAAAAGTCTTGAGACGTCGCTTTAGATGTTCATAGAAATTTGGCGACGATCTCCATAACCGCGCTCACAAAGAGTTAGTTCACGATATTTATGTTTGTTCATCATCAAAACCAAATCCGGGGAATCAATACTCAACACTGCCGTCGCACAAGAATGGCGCTGCAACGACCTGAGGGCATTGTGCTCCAGGGAAATAGCGGCGGGGGAGGGCTGGCTTGCGTCGGGGAAGTCGACGGGGCGCATGGAGGCAGCGGGTTGGTCACGGAGGGGAGAGAGACCGTCGGCGATCGGTTATGGTCGGAGATCGGAGGGATACGGCGCGGGTTTGTGCTGCGGCGGAAAAATATTAAGGGCGGCGGTGTTTTTTGTGTTGTTTGCGAAAAATAAGAGGGCTGCGTTTCGTTTGATTGCTGGGAGATAAAAGTGAGCCCTAGGTTGCTACTTTAATAGGGGTGATCACGTGAGCAGGTTGATATATTCATTAAAGTTGTGTGGGGGGGGGGTTTCGAAATATAGGGCTAGAGCAAGGACAACACGTGACGGAGCTGGCTTAGGGTATAGGCTAGTTGTTTAATATTTGTTATAGCCAAAAAAACAATTTAAAACCCTCATTCTCTCTCAATCAGGTTGGGTGTGTGTGCTGCTCATAGGTTCGGCCCTGTTTCAACTAGTGGCTAGGCTTACTTGGGAAGGGATTTTTAAAAGAATGAATTATCATTAAAAGTATTAAAAGAGATTAGTAATAACTTGGTTTAATTAGGGAAAAAAATCATAAACTTGGGTTTAAAAATAATTAAACTTGGGAAGAAGTGAAAGTGGGTCAAACGAGGCTCTAAAATTGTAAGATAAATACTGGGGTAACCATTCCGACGAGAGAAACGAGACAAAGAAGACGGATCACAATTTTGACGACGAGGAACGAAACTAAAAATAAAAACGTCTCACGACAAAAGTGAAAATTGCGATGTCTCATCAAACAAAGTCAAATCGTGGGAGAACGACCCGTGAAATGACGTTCCAAATTAATTCCACAATTTAATATTCTTCGACAGGGTCACACCGGCATATCACACTATAGGGTTCGGATACAAACAAGGTCTAAGATAAATATGTGCACGAATAAGACTACGTGCACGTAACGCGTACGATCGAAAACAGACCGTGACATAAGCTATTGGCAATCGTCTCAAGAGCGACCCCTTGCAGGAAGTCGAAATCCCTCAACAGAGTAATATTCTCTGCCAGACGGGCCCCCATCCCAAAGTCTAGAAGGGCAGACTCGTCCCTCTCCACGGTGAACATGGGCCGAAAAGGCTCCCCTTGATTCTCCGCGGGGAGTCATGTCGAAATATGATTCTACAGCAAAAGGTGATTGAACTCCAAAGGGACGAGGCCGACGGACGGGACAGGAGGGACAATGTCCTTATATGGCCACCTGTCAATGGGCGGAGCGTCAGAAGTTGTACCGTCTTCTTAGGTCGATGAATCGTCGTATCGTCTTCTACCAACAACCATCGACCCCGGTTCTCCTAACTGAGGGTCCCACTTTAAAGGCTGACTAGGCTCCAGCTCGGTGCTCTGAGTCTTCGTCAGCTTGACAACTGTACCGGTCAATTTTGGCATTAACACTCTCCATCCTTGACCAAGTCTTCAATTTGTATGGCTTTAGGATTTGATTCATGCACCAATTGGTTTAAATCAAATTCAAATATGGATTTGAATTGATTTTCTCCTTATCTCCACATCTTTGACTTAGTCCAATATGCGTAGCCATTATCTCCATATTTGACCAAGTCCACTTTGCTACTGCATGGCAAATTCTCCATCACTTTGACTTAGTCTCCCGTTGAGTATTTGCGAGAGTGCCACTCCTGAAAAACACTTAGCACACAAATTAAATCGTTCACACACATTTGTTATCATCAAACACGAAGTCATCGATTGTTGTATCCAACTACACGTTGTATCCAACAACTTTGTTGTTCTCGACATGGATGAAGACTCCAGAATGCCTATCATATTGGGAAGACCGTTTTTAGCAACCACGGGCACGGTGATTGACGTTAATAACGGGAAATTGTCTTTTAGTTTCGGAGACCGAAAGCTTGACTATGAGTTCAGGGACAGTCTGAAGGCACCCTCGCCCAAGGAGCATCTCTGCATGATACACGCAAAGCACCCAAGGAGGAACACAAGGAAAAGTCCACAAAGGGAGGACCTTTTATCCCTAGGCCTGCAATTCCTTCCACTTTTGATTTTTTCTTGCCTAGTTTTTCGTTTTCTAACCCTTTTTCATGTATGAAGGGTGTCTTCAAGGCAAAAAATGGAAGCGCCCTAATGTCGCTACCAAATATAATTAATGAATATCTTTTCTTTTGAATCATTCAAGTGATATTAATGAATGATAATCATATCCATGTAGAAATTGATGTATTATAGTTATGGCTACATGCACATGTTTGATTTTCTAAATAGACATGACATGTTTAATGATTAGAATAATTTGATTTCCACACATACACTTTCACTTCCACGCGTATTAAATACTGTTGCACATATGGAGACAACTTCTAATGAAATAATGGAAAGTGAATGTAGGATGAAAATAACTGAAAATCTAAGGGATATGATGTCTTCTTGCCATGGATAAAAATTGAACACAAAAGAATTGAATATATATATATATATATATATATGCCCACGAGAGGGTGTCCTGGTGGTAAGTCATTCCACTCCAAAGCCAAGCGTCATGGGTTCAAGGCCTCTTGCCTACATGGGTTGGTATTTGTTGGGGGATTATTTATCCTGGGGCTACATCTCCCCTCTCGGACTTACCCGGGGGCCGTTGGGGGCACGGCGGTTTCCCCCCAGTTTACATAGTCTCGGCAGGGCTCTCGCCTTACCCTCCTATGCCGAAGGCTGGGGGAGGGGGTTGGGGATTTTTCTGGGTTGTCAATATATATATATATATACTAGTCATAACCCGTGCCCTAAGGGCACGGTTAATTTAAAATATTCTCCCGTCAAAATCTTAGATCACTTAATTTTAAGCGAACAACAATAAGTAAAGTTCAATAATTTTTATTTAATTGCCCCAAAAATTTTAGGTCCCCGCATAATTTAGTTTCCACCAGAGAATTTAGTTCCCCATAAAATTTTGTTCCACCCCTAAAATTTTGTTCCCTCAAGATTTAGGCACTGTTCATAAATAATATTGGCCCCATAAAAATCTTAGATCAATAATTTTCAATGAAGAATAATAATTAAAGAGCAATTATTATTATTTAGTTCATCCAAAAATTTTAGTTCTCCCAAAATGTCATTCCCCTGTTAATTTAAAATATTCGGATCCCCTAATTTTAAAGAACATCAAAAAATAAAACGCAATAATTGTTTTTTAGTTCATTCCAAAAAATTTAATTCCTCCCCAAAATTTAATTACATTTTCAGTCAGTTCCACCCAAAAATTAGTTTTCCTAGAGAATTTAGTTCACGGTTTTTTATTTGTATTTGGTCAAAAATTTGTCAACTTCACCTTGGATGTTTTAGAATCAAAAAATGTTCATATAGCTATAGCGTTCATCATTCTTGTGGTCCAGTGTTCATGATGGATCCTTCCACCAGCATGATCATGGGCGTCGCTCTGGCTAAATTCTGTGTCTGATTGGATCATTGCATTTGTGTTGGCATTTTATGTCAGGTTATCAAATGATCGTAGAAAAGATTCTCAAGAGAAGCTTCATATGATACTCTCATCACTTGTGTTGGTATTATTACGTCATAAAATCACTTATTACGTCACAAAAAATTCTAGTAAAATGACAATAAAAGAAATGATAATAATTGAACCATGATCTCTTCAAGTAGAAGCCCCTTCAAAAACATGTAAACTTGGAATAGATCTGAAAACATAAAGAAGTAGAAAATTAAAAAATACAACACAGACAAAACAAAACAAAACAAAACTGAAAAGCAGAGATGTTCATATTATGCAAGCAAAATTCATGAAATGTTTCATCTTCTTATTCATTTGAATACATGTTACATCCTTCATAGCCATTACAAAGTTGCATCTATTTACAATTAACAACAAACATTGCATCTACTAATTTCAAATTTAGCTCAAATCATGCATGAGGTACCGACATCACAATCAAGAGTTCCACCAAGCAAATGCACCTGGCCAACAACTTTGTTCTTGATCCCCAATATATCACATCTCACATACAACAGCATAATACTTTCACATTGTTCCAGTTGTTTCTCACATGCAGCATCATAATCCTCTCATATTCACCATCATCACATCTCACTTGTCCCCAGCCGCATAACACTTTCACGTTGTTCCCATTGTTTCTTTTTAACACCAATTAAATTCAAATATAATGTCCCAAGCAATAAAAGAATCTACAAAATAGATGGAAGAGGTCAGCTCTTGTTCAAGGCAACCAAGATGCACAATTATAACAGCAAGCATATACTAACGTCAATGACATGCACCAATGGCCCATATGGCAACAATGGAACCGACTATAAATTGTAATGTAAATAATTCTGGGCATATCTGATAAAACAATACTATGCCATACTATGATACTAAACCATCTATAGTGAAGTCGTGTCATATTGGACAACACAATACTTCTGCTTTGTACGTAGTGATTTAATTTGTTGAGTATTAACATGCGATGGCATCTTCATGCACATGCTTCTTAGGGGATAGCATCCAATATTAGTATGGGAATGTAAGTTACTTGATTAAAAATAAAAATGTGATTGTCGCATGGCCCATATGGCAAGCTAATCCAACAACATATCTAGCTTCTCAAACTATTTTATAGTGTAATTTAATTATTTCAAAAAAACATCATCTTGAAGAGAGAGGAGAGAGGGAGGATAGGGTTAAGGACTGATTAAGCGAGTTACAAAATTTTGTCAATTGAAATGCACCAATGACCAACACCATTCATATATCAAGATTCTCAACGTCAGCTTTAAGAAGCTAAGATTATTACATGTACAAAGATCAAGCCAGTGAAATTGTGTCAAAATTAAAACATGCTTATAATTAGAACGCAGAAAAATTAATGAATGAAGATTAGCTAACACATTCATCGTTTTCCTTAATCACCTTCAATTACCTCATATTGTCTATCCATCGTTCTTCATAAATAATGGTAGCATTTGTACTGAAGATAGCTATCGAGAGATCTGGACTGACCCATAGGAACTCAAGGACCCCATTTAGATCTCATCACGAAGACATGCATGCTTCATAGAATACATACTATCGAACTGTGTTAACCATGCAATGGAATTTTGCAGCAATTAAACAACATATTACACTTCAATGATGGTAAATATAATGACTTAATCATAGGATAGTTTGCAAGGTATCTAACAATAATTAATAAAATAAATAGATTATTTATTAGTATCAAACAATAATTTGAATTTGAAATTAGTTACAGAAATGTCTTCGGTGAATGGTTGTTAAGTTAAGATAGAATATCATGTATACTAACCTTGCAGACGGAAGGCTTAGCCGGAATAATGCTTCGCCGCCATAGGAAAATGGCCGGCCACCAAACACACTAAGCTGCAACGTTGGAAAATCTAAACTGTTGTAGCCAACATACTGCTTGCCAAGACTTCTCATCAATTATAAATGAGATCTCAAGAATCACAATATACAAAAAAATAAAATATGACAACTTTGAGGTTGAACCCTTGGTATGGTATGAAGTTAATATATTGAATAAACACCAGAAGTATGTAATCAATGTAACAAAATTGGCAGGAAAATTTCCTGAAAACTGAATTTAAACCTTACATTTATACCATACTCATGAAATCAAAGGATCATAATGGGAAAGGATGCTACTTAAACGAACCAAATGGAAATCTGGAGTCGATGATCGCGTGAGCTAAATTTTAAAAATCTGCAGAAAGAAAAAGTAAACGCTAGCCTAGAACTCCATGCAAAATTTTACAAAAAATGGACACATCAAAGGCACACATTCGGCATGATTACAAATTATAATAGATCACATTAAACTGTATACCATAATTTACAGCAACACCAGAGCAAAAAACAAATACTGGCCAAACATGCATGAATAACATGATGTTAGAGCATACAGGTTACCGAGGATAACAGAAGAGAAGGGTTCACAACTCTTATTATGAATGCTAGAGAAGTATACCATTCCAAATGAAGTTGGACACAATCTGGCGTCCTGAAAATCACATGAAAATTTAACTAAGACTTGGTGTTATTTAAGGGTATTGGCATTATTAAGTGAGCCCAACTACTTGAATAATGTCTGGAATCCAACGGCATTAGACAAATGAAGGAAGTGAGTGATTCTTAACTGCATGACAAATCTCAAGAAGGAAGTTCTATGCAAAAAGATTCTTGATTTCTCATTGTGTGCACACAATTATACACTCAGTTAACTGAATTTGGCCAGCAAAATATCCAGATAAATCTAAATATTCCTAGGGATTATATAAATGAATCGAAACATCTTCCTTTCATTGTGAATAGATTACTCTAAGACATTATACTTATTTTTTCATTTATAGATTCATTATGTGTAACAAAAATCATTCTTTAAACTAACAATTTTCATTGAGTCATCTTATCAAATACCCAGATCACAAAAAACATCCCAAAAGAGAAAGAGATCATCACGAACCTGAGGAACTCCACAGTCGAGAACCCAGCATGCCCGTCGAAGACCACAGCAAAAGAGAACCTGGCAAGCTCAGAAATCTCAAAAATATTACAAAGTGAAATTAAAGCTCAGGAAGGAAGTTATTTGCAAAAAGATTCTTTCAATGAAATGTCATTTATTACCATTTTTGGTTCTGGTTCTAGTGCAATTCTGGTTGTTGTGATGATTCCAAATTGATCCAGGCTCTTGAGAATGCTAAAGAAGATGTCAACATTTTCTGTTTTTGAGTAGTTCACCTCATCTCCATTTCCTGTATTTGTAAGGCAAAATATGGGTATGTTAGCAAAAAAAGCCAATGTTAAAGGAAAGGCAAAATATGGTCATTTGATGAGAAAATTGTCACTACTTCCAGCTGGTAGAGATAGTGAATATGCTGCCCATGTTGGAATGCCTGACTGCTAACATACCGCCAATGGTCAGATGAAGGTGTTGGATATGTCCAGCAGAAGGTAATTAGACAACACAAATGAAATAGAGACTTGCAATTTAAATAGCAAAAAAGCAAAGTAGAATGAGGAGGGGCCCTTGAGACACTCAATGGCATTATTCATTGAATTAAATGAAGATAAATCTTGCCATGATATGAACAGGGGAGGGAAATGGCACAAAGCAAACAAACCCCCATGTCAACGGATTCAAAGCACACCAACAAATTACAATTCATGCATCAGGTCCCCCCTTATTTGTGTCATCACACTTGCACTGGCTATATTCAAGCATGAACAGGGGAGGGAAATGGCACAAAGCAAACAAACCCCCATGCCAACGGATTCAAAGCACACCAACAAATTACAATTCATGCATCAGGTCCCCCCTTATTTGTGTCATCACACTTGCACTGGCTATATTCAAGCATTGCTTCTGAAAGATCCCAAGGCCTTGCCAACCCCTGCTCTCAAAATGTATTGATGATAAGCTGTCGTAATTTTCGCACATGCTCTTACAGAAAATCGAGCATAAAGTGAATGACAAATAGTCGCGATCGAGCTGATAAGGTTGTTGGCGATCGAGCTGATAAGGTTCTTGATTATGACGACGAAAATAAAAGAAAGGATGAAGGGATAGGTTCTCCACCTTTACTCTTAAAAAACTCAACAGATATATCATATATACCCAAAGAATATGGACAATTGTAGCACAACTGTAATTTAGAAGAATAAAAATATACGTAAGGTAAGGTTAATTAAGAATGCATCATCTCCATCAAGGATGTATTAGTTATTGAGCCAAGAGATTTGTTGCCAGTTGTATAGCTTAATTAGGCCCTTGACAACTCGAATCAAAATTGCATTTGGCTTCGCCAGCTGCATGTCAATGAAGAGAGAAATGAAAACGATACAGAAATCTCTCTAAATGAAAAAAAAGCTTTGAGGTGCATAATCTTTTACAGAGTGAATGCCATATGTTATGTGCATTGGCCCTACTCTCCATATCAATGGGAAGAAACAAAGTGGGAAAAAAATTTATCCCCTTGCAACTTTTTATTGAAATAATTGAAATGGGAATATGTGAACATAATCCAATCACCTTGAGATCTCAATCTATGAAAAGGGTAGAGCTTAAGATTACCTCTACCATGTGTTGAGATTCCTAACTTTAGATATTCAATTAAGAAATGAACTAATGGAAGCAGTAAGCAACATACGTACAAAGGAAGAACTGAATATGAATAAGAAATACTACAGAATATAGGAATTAATACTCCACATGAAGAAGAATAAGCATGGGTAGAAATCTGGATTAAGAAATTGAAAGAGATAATCTGATATCTTATCTAAATCTTAATTTTCTTAAAGAAATAATAAGATGAAGGAACTAAGATGAAGCGTATGAGTTATTACGGAGTTGTGCCAGTTGAACTTCGGACCAGCAGATACAGACACAAATGAAGTAGGATTCAAGTTATTTTTGGCTGGCAAAGCATGTAGCTTTAGCACTTGGAAATAATGTAACTTCCTACTATCTATCCCATATCAAGTAATCTAAAATAAAGCATGTAGACAATGTTTGGGGCATGGGTTGGTATTCTGTAGTTTTTTGGCATTCAATGGTTGAGAACAGAATACCAAGAAAAAGGTAAATGAAAGCATTCAATGGTTCCAGCAACAACACCAACAGAACAAACGGTAAGTAGACAACACAATAGAATTTTATAGCCAACTAACATGTTCTGGTCACGAATAATCAAAAACTGAAGAGTTTGTACTGTAGATATGATGTGATATAGTAGCAATGGTTGCAAAAAAAAGCTTTATGTTAACCTTGTCATTACAACAAACACTTGATGTGCATAAGAACTAAGATCATAGATAGGATAAACACTTGAACAAAAATAAGATAACCCTTTCAATTTATGAATAAGCTCAAAAATAAAGATTAAAACTCAAGATCAAAATATCAAAACATGCATTTTTATCCATGAGTTTCTTCTTATAACTCAAAAATTAAGAGCAGATTTTCTAAAAAATAATTTCTTCAGTTGAGATGCTTTCTTCAGTTGAGATGATTCTTCTCTACATGCATTTTATAAAAATAATTCGAAACTTAAAGAATGTTGTACTTCTTCTTTACGTGAGTGGCAGCTCCAGCTTCGGCATGGGCGAGCTCTGGCATGGTGCGCGTGGGGTTGGGGCTGGTGGCGTTGGTCCATGGCCATTACAGAAGAGGTTAACATAAAGCTCTGATGGCGTTGTTGAGGGCGTGATATAGAATTGTTGATCCATTAGCTCTTCTATGTCAAAGCCTTGATATAGAAGTGTGAGAATGGACGAAGATGGGAAGGCTAGAGAGAGAATGCTGCTGAGGCTCCACGTCTAGTTTTTTAAAACCTTTTTTTGGGAGAATGAAGATTGTGCAAGTCTAATTGGAATTTTGAAATGGCTCCATTTTGTTTCCCCCCAACTGATTTCCCCCCATTTTCAATTTTCAAATGTTCCCCAATAAAATTTCCCCCCAAACTTATCCCAATCAGCAGTTTTAGTTTGTCCTAGTCAGCTTTTGCTTGCCACGTAGGACAAACTCTTATCCCAGTAAGACAAAATTCAAAATCTTCATCCTTTATAGAATATATATATATATATATATATATATATATATATATATATATATATAGAATAATGGCTATCATACGCCATATGAGAGCATCTCTCATACGCCCTCTCACATAAAGCACCCAAGTACAAGCCCACATGGGCTTGTACTTGGTTGTACTTGGGTGATTTATGTGAGAGGGCGAATGAGATAGGCTCTCATATGGCGTATGATAGCCATTATTCTCATATATATATATATATATATATATATATATATATATACACTAGTCATACCCCGTGCCCGCGGGCACGGTTCAATTAAGATTTTCCCCCGCAAAATCTATGTTCCCCAAAAAATTATTTCCACGGTCAAAATTTCCACAAAATCAATTTAGATATTTCCCCATTAAAATCTTATTTCCCCCGAAAATGTGGGCACGATTCATTTTAGATATTCCCCCCACAAAATCTTAGTTCCCCTGAAATTGTGTACATGATTCATTTTAGAAATCCCCCCCCTCAAAATCTTAGTTCCCCAATCAAAGTCTTAGTTCTCCAAGAAATTTAGGTCACCTCAAGAGATTTTTGTTCTCACATTGTTTAATTACTCACAAAATTTTTAGTCACTGACAAAAATGTAAGTCCCCTAATATGTATTAAATTTTTAGTCACTAACAAATTTTAGTCACCTCAAGAGATATACAACCAGTGCCCGTAGCGCACGGTTCATTCACGATATCCCCCCGCAAAATTTTAGTTCCCCACAAATTTAAAGTACTTAATTGTAATTTAGTTCCCTTAAAAATTTTAGTTTCCCGAAAATTTACTTCACCCAAATAATTATTTCATTCAAAAAAATTTAGTTCCAATAAAATTTAGTTTTCTCTCGATTTAACATGTGTCATAAGGGCACGATTCATTTAAAATAATCTCTCATTAAAATCTTAGGCATACTAATTTTAGACAACCGCCAATAATTAAATGAAAGAATTGTTATTTAGCTCCCCCAAAAAATTCTAATATTTAGTTTTCCGCAATGTTTAGTTCACCCAAAATTTTTGGATTTACCCTCCCCCCATAAATTTTAGGGATGCAAATTTTAGGAAGAAATTTCCACAAATTTTTTCCAGAGGAACAATACCCATATATATATATAGTCTATAACCCGTGCCCGAGGGCACAGTTCAATTTAGATATTTGCACCTTAAAATCTTAGTTCCCCCGAAAATGTGGGCACGATTCATTTTAGATATTCCCCCCTCAAAATCTTAGTTCCCCTGAAATTGTGTACATGATTCATTTTAGAAATCCCCCCCTCAAAATCTTAGTTCCCCAATCAAAGTCTTAGTTCCCCAAAATTTAGGTCACCTCAAGAGATTTTAGTTCTCACATTGTTTAATTACTCACAAAATT